>VZUI01086594.1:0-146317 GCA_013401135.1 Cettia cetti
AGATAGATAGATAGATAGATAGATAGATAGATAGATAGATAGATAGATAGATAGATAGATAGATAGATAGATAGATATGGCCGTTTGTTTTCAGGTTTAGCCATACTGGGCATTGCTTGGTCTCAGAGCCATCATGTGACTGTTTGTGAGCCCTACTCTGGCACTGCTTTGCATGTCAGATATTTACTGAATTTAGCAAGATACCGTACAGTTATTATGGTATTCATTGGCATCAAGTAGCCATAAACATCTTGGAAGCAGGACTTAAAGGGACACTTAGAAAGTTTGCAGATGATACAAAGTTGGGAGGAACTGTGCATTCCCTTGAAGGCTGGGAGGCCCTGCAGAGAGACCTTGATAAATCAGAGGGCCAGGCAATCATCAACCATATGAGGTTCAACCAGGGAAAGTGCTGGACTCTGCACCTGGGACGGGGCAACCCTGGATGTATGGATAGACTGGGGAATGAGAGGCTGGGGAGCAGCTCCATGGAGAGGGACCTGGGGGTCCTGGTCGATGGCAAGTTGAACACGAGCCAGCAGTGCCCTGGCAGCCAGGAGGGCCAGCCCTGTCCTGGAGGGCATCAGGCACAGCAGGGCCAGCCCGGCAAGGGAGGGGATTGTCCTGCTCTGCTCTGAGCTGGGGTGGCCTCACTTCAAGACTTGTGTGAGTGCTGGGCACCACAATAAAAGAATGATATAAAGCTCTTAGAGAGTGTCGAGAGGAGGGCTACAAAGATGGTGAAGGGGCTTGAGGAGCAGCCGTATGGGGAGCGGCTGAGGGCACTTGGTCTGTCCAGCCTGGAGGAGAGGGGTCTGAGGGGAGACCTCACTGCAGTTACAACTTCCTCATGAGGAGAAGAGGAGGGGCAGGCACTGATCTGTGGTGACCAGTGACAGGACCCAAAGGAATGGCCTGAAGTTATGTCAGGGGAGGTTTAGACTGAACATTAACAAAAGATTCTTCACCTGGAGGGTGGTTGGGCACTGGAACAGGCTCTCCAGGGAAGTGGTCACAGCACCAGCCTGACAGAGTTCAAGAAGCTTTGGGACTTGGACCGGATGATCCTTGTGGATCATCTGAGTTCCTTCCAACTCAGAATATTCTGTGATACTGTGAATTCTATGTATGTATATTCTATTCATTTTCATTTATTTTGTATGATTCCTCATATCTCTATGTCACAGAGCTTTTTCATTTTGTTGAAAGGTGCTATCATTTATATATATGTATGGGATTTTTTGGTATAGAGGCACTTTTCTCCAGAGTAGCTTATTTAGGACTCTGTTTCAGGTTTGTGACCAGAGTAAGAGATGTTTTAGCTGGGCAGTGCTTACACTGCTTCTTGAACTGCCATGCCAGTGAGCAGGCTGGGGTGTACAAGAAGCTGGGAAGGGACACCGCTGAGATGGTTGGACCTAAACAACCCAAGGGATATTCCAAACCATATCTCCACGTGTTGTCATGCCCCCAGTAATGGTTGGGGGAAGGAGGAGAAAAAGAGGACATTCAAATTTATGGCATTTTTCTTCCAAATTCACTGTTACGCATGATTGGAGCCCTGCCTTCCTGAGGATGACTGAATGCCTGCCTGCCCATGGGAAGTGGTGAATGAGTTCCTTGATTTTATTTGTTTTGATTTGTATTGTTTTGCTTGTGCATGTGGCTTTTGCTTTTCCTATTGAACTGTCTATGCCTCAGTCCATGAGTTTTCTCCCTGTTACCTTTCTGATTCTCTCTCCCATCCTATTGGGGCAGGATATGAATCAGCAAGTGGCTACATGGGGATTAGCTGCCAGCCAGAGTTAACCCTTAATATACAGCAAATCATGTCAAGTCCTTTTCCTGAGATCGCTGTACCTTTCCTGAAGTCTGTCCTCTCAAAGTTATATATCATTAGAACAACATGAATTTCTGCTAAAATCCCCTTTCCTGTTTTGTGTTTTAGGTAGTTTAAGTATTCCATCATTTCCAGTGAATCTTCTCCTCCCTAGTTAACACATACATCATCTTTTGCTGTTCCTAATATTTCTCTATTGACAGTTTTATTTCTATTGTTATTCACAATTGTGAGCTTTATATAAGCTTATGGGCGCCCACTGACTACAGCTTTTATCAGCTTTGCTAAAGTAGTACCTGCTTCACTCATACATAGATCATCAAATCCACTGTATTAATCATGTACATCAAATCAGTGTTTTCCAGATGGCCTCCATCCATCCTAGCCTTCCAGAATGCTTCTTCCTTCTCAGATGCAGGAAATGCAATTGTAAGTTAAAAACACCATCCTATGCAAAGGAAGTTTACACAACATTCAGAAAACTTGGTAAAAAAACCCCAGGTTTATTTAACAACTGTCATCTTACTGATTTTCTCTGGTTTCACTCCATTTTCTAAGAAATACAGGACATGCTAAGAGAGTTTTGACCTCTTGTTCCAGTCTGTATCCTTCCTGACTTGTGAGAGAAGACAGCAAGCAGCTGTGCCTCACATGCCAAAAATAGCCATGCATCCTTTTTCTTCCTTCAGCCTTGCTGCAGTGCATCTGATTCCAAGTGATGCTGGCTCCCATCATTTAGAAATAAATTGGTTGTAAAAGGGCAGCTCAATGGGTGCAGACAAAGTGCCCATCTAGCACAGCCTTGCCTCCAGCTCAAAGCCAGGGCAGGTGTCAGCAAGAGCAGGGAGCAGCAAGGCAGCACCCACAGCACTTCCCCTCTGGGCTGTCCCACCCACCCTCTGACCAGGGTGTGCTCAGCTGGCTCCTCAGCTCAGTGTGCTTTCTTGAGTCAGCAGCCTGCAGCTGCTCCACGCTCTCCAAGGGCCTGTCCAGCCCCACCTGGAGCCTGCTCCAGCTTTTGGCCCACACAGCATCCACGGGTGAGGGGCTGCCCAGGTCTCACCTGCTGCACAAGGCACCAGCTCTTGCTCTGAGCCTGGCTATGGCTCCTGCCTTCGAGAGTTCCTGGAATTTTGTGCTTGAAAAAACATTTTTTCCCCAATATGTCTGTGCCTCTGATGATTTCCTGTGTTAACACATAATGTGGTCCCTTTACCAAACTGTGCAGTGTTAAACAAATCAGACTGACCTTGTACACAACCCCTCTCCAATTTTTTTCTGTTTCTGCTTTCTGGGATGAGGGGAGTAAGTAAATATTCAGGTTTGCCATGGATTACTGCAGTGGCATCTTCATGTTTCTTGTTCTGTTCTGTGTTCCTTTGCAAATCGTCTGTAACATTTGATTGAGTGCAGCCACACACTTAACTGATATTTTGTGATGTGTAACTAATGCCACGGTTTCCTTCTCTGTGGCTGTGATCATTTCAGAGCTTTTCAACTTGTATGAGAGGCAAGGATTTTTTTTTCTTGTGGGTGCTGATTCAGTTCACGCAGTGAATTTCATCTGTGGTTTGACTGCCCAGTTGCTCAGCCTCACAAGGTCCTTCTGCAGTTCTTTGCAGTCAGCTCTTGTTCATGCTACCTCAAAAAACTGAGCATCAGCAGCAGACTTGTTTCAGCTCTTTATATGGTGAACAGGAGAAGCTCAAGAGATGCTAGTCAATACAAACTTACCAAAAGGTACATAGTCTCAAAACAAATATTTAAAAGAAGCAGGGCATGAAATGTACTCAGGGAAAAAAAAAAAACCAAAAAAACCCAAACAAACAAACAAACAAAAAAAAAACAACAAAACCACCATCCAAACCTGCTAGTGAGTTCTTTTGCATTTGTTATGAATCTACTGGCAGAGTTAAAGTCTATCCCAAACCTCATCACTTCTGCTTCACGTAAGCATGCCTTACCTCATGTGTACTCACATCAGTGTGTATATTTAATAAAAAAGTCCTGCCACAATAGAATACTCAGCAGACTGTAATTCATTATCTCAGACAATAATCAGGAATATGTGTGAATACTTGTGAGTGTGTACACAGAACATGACATTCTGTTCCTTTGTCCAGAAAGAAGCTGCTTTTCAACAACCATGATCATTCAATTACCAGACCATTAGAGAGGAGTTGCAGGGGGATGGCAGATAGTTTTTGGTGAAGAGTTTAAGCATAGCTGGAGAAAAAAGTGCTGATACCATTTTGAAGCAAATGCTAATAGGAGAGAATAGTATTCTTGTGTTTCAATGCTGTTTTAATTGTGCCCTAATCTAATTATAACCATACCCTAATTCTGATTCAAATGACATAGTGAGAGATCCAGAGATGTAGAGAAATCTACCCCACTCCAGTTTGCCCTAATGCACTATTGGGCAGTAATTAAGTTTTTAGATTGAGATGGATGGTGTAAGAAATGACACTGAAGAGCATACCTAACAGTGGATACTATAATGCAGTCTTTGGGTTTAGATTAGTCAGGAGGGAGCTGGAGAATTTTGCTATTTTTTAATTTCCATTTTTCATTGTAATGGCACATACAGGCACAGCCACCAAAATAAATTGTCCTGCCTTCTCCCTCCACTACTTCTCCAGTTGTGCCTGCCTTCCCTTTCCCCAAGCTACTACCTGCTTTGTGCTGGCAGGAGTTTCACTGGCTCTACAATGAACTAGGAACTTTTTTTTTTTCCACTAAAAACTTTTCTCCACATAAAAGCAACTGAGAAGCTACAGCATTACAGGCTGCATCAGAAATCACCAAATTCTAACAAACCCTCTCTGTACTGAAGGCAGTGCTGCTGCCTCTTCCCTCTTCAAACAACTTCCTGAGCCCTCGTGCAAGCTCCAAACTGACCCGTTTTCCACTGCTGGTCTTGGCCTCTCAGCTTCTCATTATCTACACATAGCTGCTGCTTTGTATGGCACTTTGGCTTCCAATTGACATCAGTGTATGAGAGCTCCCCCCTGCACCTGCTGTCATAAAGAGCAGATTTCCTGTAGCTCTGTCCCCTGCGACCTCTGGTTCATCTCACATCTCAGCTGCAAACTCTGCCTTTCTTCTTCTTGCATTCATCTTTGTTTTCCCCTCTCTGCTCCATCACTGCTTCACCAGAGACCTTTTCTGGTTCACTAGTAAATAACGTATTCATCAAAACAGGCCGCTGAAGGGACGCCAGTTCTACTTGCAAATTCAAATAATTAAAAAAAAAAAAAAAAAAACCAAAAAAAAACAAAAAAAAAGGTTTTGCCTGGCATAAAAATCAGGAAATCACAGACATGTTAGGCTTATTTATTTTTATCTCTTTAGGATCAAGAGATCTTGATCTTTTTAAACTAGCCTCTTATGTGGCACTGTGGCATCTATCATAGATCAGAAGCGTAAAAAACCTCATCCTCATGTTCTAATATGGATTTTTTTCCAGCTATTCTCCTCATCCTCCTTCTGTTTTAGAACCATTTACATGGCACCTTTTGGAGGATGGCTGCAGCATGGACTGGGACAGCTGCAGTGAGGTGGGAGGGTGGGAAGGGGTGGCCAGTGCAGAGCAGCAGCACAGACTGGCAGAGCTCAGTGAGGTGGAACACCCAACTGTCCAAAATCAGAACTCATTTCACTTTCAATGATGAGGTTCATCACCAGATAATTGTCTTCCATCAAAACCCAGTAAAAGCCAGGGTATTTTGGGCTAATATGCAAAGAACTCTTAAATATATGTATTTTTAGGTCATCCACAGAACTGAAACAAAAATTTTTTGCACGGCTTTAATCACTGCTTTAGTTAGATATACCATCATACCCTATCCAAAATGAGATGTTCCAAATTTGCCTTAGTTAATTCTGTGGGTACTTACAATGCCTCTGGTATATGCTTTATGATATGATTAGCATAAAGGTAATCTTCCTAAATGATAGAGAAATAAAATATATCAGGGTGCCTAATGTGAAAGGTAAAAGCCTCAGACTCAGTTATTAAACCACAGAACTCCTAGAAACTTCAACTAAGCCAGGATTTTGTTAAAAAAAAAGAATAAACAGCTTTTTAAAACAAGCTCATGTAAATCTGAAAGAAAAAGATGAGACTTTATTGTGATTGTTGTTACAGGTGAATACATTTCACTTTCCAGAATCACCTGTTTCATTATTCATCTACAACTGTAACAGAGCAGCTGTTTGGCTTTACTGGCATCACTTTCTGATCCTGTTCCAAAGACAGTGACTCAACTGGTGTCAGGGTATGCTTCAAAACAAGAGTAAAACTGATAGCTCATTATCACTCAATTCAAAATATCTATGGGATTAATAATCACGTATTATGGGTACCTCAAAATGTTTGAAGTCCTAATCCAATGGTATACAATTCAAAAGAGTTAAACCTTTCGATGTTTATTTTGACTGAATGACTTCCTATAAATTTAAATTAGTCAAATAAAAGAACTAAGTTTCACTAGAGATACCCAACCGCTACCCAACAAGATGAGGACTCATCTAAAAGTGGATTTTACTCATAGTAGTGTGAACCAGCCATAATTATATGTCAGTAGATCAGCTAAGAACAAAACTGTGGGAAACAAAAGCAGAAACACTAGTGATTTAAAAAGCAGAATAAACATATTTTTCTCTGTCCTTTTACTGAATTAATCCCAAATCCCTAATTTCCTCAAATTTATTTCTCACACTGTTCAGTATCTACTGCTTGTCACAAACTGGGGTTTAAACACTACACTACAGCCACTAAGTAAACAAGCATTCCTGAATTGATTTTTTTTCTTTTTTTTTTTTTACATCTGGATATGGAATTACTTTCTATTGAGCTGTCATTATTATAGTGGGAGTTTTTTCACAGCACATGTGTATTTGGATTTGAAGTTTGGCTGTAGCATTCATTTAAATAAACCTTACTTCTTTAACATGTCATCTTAGAATTGCCATTGTATACATCTGTTCTTGTGTGTGGATTGAGTGGGTCCCTTTGAGGGGAAAGCCATTTTCTCCCATTTTCACACCAACATACTTTGTAAGTGAAGAATTGCTTAGATAATGTATTAAACAGAAATCCACGGCATTGAAATTTCTAATGTGTAAAACATGTTCCTTTGCGTGCCAGAAATCCAAGGGGTACTAAAGCAGGATTGCCATCTGGGGATTGAAAGCCAGCATCCTCACTTCTCTAGGGCTTGCCTGAGAATGTTCAGATGGGCAATGGAGCAGGCATCCAGGCATTTCTGAGAAAATAGGAAAAAACCTAGTCTCTTCCAGGACCTTCACATGCCTTGCCTCTTCACAGGTATTTTCCTGACTGCTAAGCCAGGAGGGAGTCCTGCTGGTGATTCTGTTGCCTCTGCCTGGTCAGAGCTGTAAAAGGAAATATTTCTCTGGTTGGTGATACAAACCACATGTAACAATTCTAGGAAATTCTGGTTGTCAAAAATAGATTTACTTTTAAAGAAGTAAACTATATGAATTAAAAAGTTGTCCTCATTTTATTCTCCAATTCAGGAAATGCCACGAGGTGACACAAATTTTTCAATTATTAATGCCTGAAAAGAGGAAAGCTGATTCCATTTCAGACACCATCAGATAATACTTTTGCCAGAGGATGTTATTACAGTTTTAGGCTAAATATATAATATAAATAACCTGTCTTCTGCTATACAAAAAATCTCTGCTGGCTGGAAACAATTATTGTGAGATAATACTGGGAAGTTTTCCAGCCGGGCTTGTTACATTTTCTAGCTCTACATTTATAATTTACATTAGTGAACAGCACTATCTCCGAGCACAGCCAAGGCTCTGCTGCTCCATTTATGAACCCACTTTATGTATCAGTGGCAAAATTATAAGGCTGAAGTAAACCATGCAGTGAAGTAATCTAAACCAAATCCTTAGAAGATATTAATTTCCATTCAGGAAATAAACACCACCTTTAAGTGGACCACATTCAATATGAGTGAATTATTATTCCAATTATTTGGCCAGCTTTACCACTTGCCTGTGGCTCAATGCCAGCATTTTGCTTAGCAGACTAATGAAAATTTGATTACCAAAGGCACCAGGTCAGCTGCACACACAGTGGCACTCAGGGGGCAGAGAGAGAGCTGTAGCAGCCACCTTGGTCAGACACAAGGCCAAGGAATTTTCCATTTTATTATGTCCATAATAAAATTAACAAAGAATGCTCCAAACAGCTATCTGGGCCTACAAACAAGTGGATGTGGACCCAGTTTTCCCTACTCCAGTGATCTGTGGAGAAGGGTAAAATGTGGGAATGAATGTCCTGAGCCTGCCCTGGGACAAGGGACATTCATGAAGGAAACAGTCATCCCTCCTGTGCCCTCAAGGGTTTATAAGGGAAGGCAGGGCAGAAATGCACAGGGAAGGGGAGCAAGAAAACCACTTCAACGATTTTTTTTTTCATTCTTGGATTGGCAAGTTGCAATTCCACTGGAGGTGAAATCCTAGGGAAGCCAGTGACAAAATCTCACAGGCCAATCACAGGACCAGAGTTCTACAGAGAGAACCAACCCTTACCATGTAAGAGCTTGTCAGCAACCTCAGAATAAAACAGAGCATGCTCAGGGAGGGTTGTTGTCACACATATTTTCTTGGTCTGATCACAGAAAACTGGAAAAATCTCTTTGGGAACAAATGACTGGATGGAGATAAAGCTGCATTTGCAGTTCATGGCTCCTGTGTGATTTGCTTTGGAAAAGGCTAAATGTGGCTCCATTCAAAATGTTGAAGTTAGCCCCTGGGAACCATTCTCCCAGTGAAATGAAAGTCATGGAAACTGTGAGGATGCCTGCTTTTAAATGGCTGGGTGAGAATGAAAGTTCCATTTCCTCTTTCACTTTTATTTCCTTATTCTTTACATGATACCCATTTTAGAGCAAAAAAAAGGAACAAGAGCTTTTTGAAATTGAACCAAATGCTTTGTCTACAGCAGAGACAGGACTCAGGGGTGGGGGAAGGTTGCTGCAGGGCTCTGTCAGCTGCTGTGCTGCAGATACCACTTCTCCTGACTGCCAGGTTGTGGGCCGGAGTCTCGCACCTGGGAGGGCAGTGTTGGTTAGAGGGAAGATCCCCTGATTTGTGCTTCTCATCCATCTGACATGTGCCATAACTCTGCAAAAGCAGGGTTTGTACTAAATAAATTTGGGTCCCCAATTCAAAGCCTGTAAGTTAAGATATTGGTCTGTCTTGCTGGCAGCTCATGGGAGGACATCAATCTTCACAAGGTCATATGACAGCCTCAAAACCTGAATCACCTTTGGAGGCTTCCATCTCTTTCAGCTGACTGCAGAGGGAATCAAGGAAGGTCACCTTGCTCAGCTTAGCACTTCAAACTGTGGGAGATGACTCTGTGCTATAGAAATGGCCAAGCAAACAGAACTGCTGTGATTCAGCCCTTGGGAAAAGTAACCAGAAAAGGAGAGAGTGATGCATATGGTTTGGCAGAAAGCAAAAGCGAAAAGCAAGAGAAATAGGGAAGGCAAAAGAGAAAAAGGGGAAGAAATAGCAAGGAATGAATGTGAGCTGAAAGACAGAAGGCAGCTGCCAAAGGGAAATAGCAAAGACACTGTGAGGCTAAAAGTGTCTGAGAGATGAAGCAGAGGAAAGTCAAAAGCAGATGAGTGACAAGCCTGAGCATCCCGTGGAGAAGCTCATCTCTGTGCCTTGGCAGAGGAGCAGCAGCTGCCCAAGGCCACCAGAGTCACTGGCTCAACCACCCCGAGGGTCTGGAGGGAGCCCTGCATGAAGGACACTGCAGTTTGCTCTGTCAGGGTCATTCTGTGACAGCACCTTCTGCCATTCCTGGTAACAGCAGACATTTAGCACTTGGTAGTCAGCATCCAGCGAGCAGAATTGTTTTTTCCTCATGACAAACATACAGCACCGTTCAGCAGACACAGGCGGGAAGGGCTTCTGACGTGTGGTACTGAATTTTTCAGCTTTCTGTTTTCAATTCTCTTTTAGAGGTGGAATAGTTCGCAAAATATTCAGTGCTTTTTCCTTGCTCTGCTGCCCAAATTATCTCAGCACAACCAAGGTAACATAAGCACAGAGAAGCCTTCAAATATATTCAGTGGGTATTGGAAATCTCTGGAAACAATTTTGGTTTACTTGTTAAACGTCTTTCATACTTACAATGTACTTGGAAAGTTACACAAATCTGCATGTTATACAAATCCAGTGATTAAAAGTCACTTACTGGTTCATAGCAGTAAATATACTACTGAATGGCAAAGTTAAGTATGGTTAATAGAAAAGAATGTGGGAGACATTAGCCAGTGTAATTGCTTTGATAGAGTCCATTATCTTTAATGGGGTCTTTACAATTGTGCACACATGTGTACCTGCTGTGAAGACGCCAAATTACAAATAAAACTCTGGCAGAGCCAAGCCACAACTTAACTATTTAGACCATTGATAACAGGACCACCCTTGCAGCTGGATGAAGTACTGTAAAATACACTGAGATGCATTTTCTCTTTGAGAAACCTTCCTGTTCACCACTTGGTGCCATGAGGAAGCATTCCTGAGGGGGAGCCTGCACATCTGGAAAGCAAGCATCCCAGTGGCTGTGGTACAATGTGCCCAGAGCTGCAGCCAGAGGCCGAGGGAGGCACAGAGGAAATTCTCACAATTGCCTGTTCCCCCACCATGCATTAAGTGACTGAGTGATCACAGGCCACAACTGAATTACAGGAGTGAGTCACAGAGTTCAAAACAAGAGCATCCACTAATTGTTTCATGGAAGAGGCTCTGGGAAGTCTGAAGAAGGATTTTGTAGGATATTCTTTTACTCACTGTGAGCTTTGTAGTTTTTTGTACCAAAGCCAGCCTCTCTGATCTGAGAGTTTATTTTACAACTCATAGCCCAGGGAGGGCTTCGTTCCAGGGCTGGGCATCCATCCCTCATGGGCAGCTTTTTCTGCTGTGGAACAGCTTTGGAGTTGTCTTCTGGAGTTCTCAGATACCACAAGATGGCAAATGGGAGGAGGGGATAAATGGCCTTGTTCCCAGTCTAGCTGCCCCATCAGCTCTGTGCAAATGTTTCAGTCAGTTTGATTAAGATTTGTTCACCTACATTTCAGGTGTTCAAGGCAGAAAGATGATTTGTAATTTTTATTTGACAAATATCTCTACTGCCAAGCCTCTAGACTTGGGTAAGATGTCTCAATGATCCTCCCCTGAGCCTTGCTCAGTGGGGCTGTAGAGCCACACACAAAGCACACTGATCCATGGCAGATTGCTCTGGTGAGGTGGTCACTGAGGATGAAGATGAGGATTCCACAGTGCTTATTACCACAGGGCTACAAGCGCACTGCAAGTTTATGGCTTGGGCCTGCCTCGGGGCTGTGCTTTGGCCCTTCCCTGCCCCTTCCTGAGCACCACCCCCTGCAGGAGTCTGCAGTCCAGACACACACAACCCACTCACTCTTACAGTGCTGATTCCCTTGATCTCTTTGGCCTATATCTTGGGAAAAAAATCTGTTACTCTTTCTGGGTAACTCAGCTCCTCCATAAATGCTCTTGCCCCTGATTTGCCTGATTTGTGTCGTGTCCCTTTCCCACAGCTTCACCTCTGTTGTGCTCCAAGTTATTGGGATCCAATTTTCAGGATCCAGGAATGCAGAAAAATAGTCCAAGATCCAAAGTGCACTGGTGGTATAGAAATATCTGCCAAAAAATGTCCCAGTGTATGCTGGGTTTCAATGTACCCACTTCTCTAGATAATTCAGATTTGTGGTCCTCCAGCTACTGTCCAGCTGGTAACCCGAGCTTTTCCTTGCTGCTGCTCTCTCTCCTTTGAGACATGCAGTCTCCTCTCATTCTTGCCATCAGCTTTCTGCTTCCACATACCTGCCTAAGACAGGAAAGGATCACAGCCTCTCTGTTGGACTGTTGTTGTTGGGCTTATTCAGTATCTCAGAACTCTTTACAGTGCTTCCTTACAGATCAGAGCTAACCAAGGCTCAGTGATTCATTTGTCTGGAGTCATGTTCTTTTCTAATTTCAGTTTTAACCTGAAGATTAAAAAATCGAGAGAGGAACCAGATGAATCAAAAAAGGATTTGCAGTTTGGTGGAGAAAAGACCCATGAAGGCAGATTCACTTGGCAGAAGCTCAGCTGGGGGGTCCAGAGGCAGGCAGAAAAGACTTTATGCAGATACAGTGATTTGTTCCCATTGAGATTGTATGGGTACAAGATATGTAATGCCCATGAGCTAAGGTCCCTTCCAACCCAAACCCCTCTATGATTTTATTATGATCTCACTCTTGTATTTTTCTGAGTGAAGAAATTGAACAGTGGCTGCTTCTGGACCTGTCCTCTACTAAGGACTCTCTTGTGGAGAAAGGTCTATGCTATTGGCAGGAGCTAGGCTCCTTTGCATTTTCCTACTACCTGATTTTTTATTAAAAAAGAGGACAAAGTTTTTTCCATTGACAAAAAAAAAAAAAAAGAAAAAAAAAAAAAAAGGAAAGGAAAAGTAAGCAGGCTGGGAAAGAGAACAGAAATGAGAAACTTTTGCCAAAAAATTGGAATTTTTCCATGTTTTGCACTTGGATTTAGTGCAAAGTCCATTTGGAATAAAGGTACTTGCCAAATTATTACCGAAAGCGAAAGCTAGCTAAGAGATCAGCCAGGATTCAGAAGGAACCCAAGTTAGTGGAAAATTGTCATGTTTAGGCACTGTTTACTAGAACACTTATGGTCTTGTATTTAAAACAACAGCTTGATCTCAGCTGCCTAAAAAAACCCTTAACATTACTGCCAAGTCATTAGCTTACAAAGCTCCAGGCCCTGTCTACACACAAGCCTGCCATCAGTTTAACTAAAATCACTATTTAATCCACTTAGAGCAATCAGCACAACCCTTTTTTGGGTAACCAAATTAACCTAAATCAATACAAGCCTGTTGCAAACAGAGACAAACAGTTTAAGGACATCGACATCAAAACCTGCATTAGCTCAGGCACTGCAAGATTTGTGGTGAGACAGGAGCTCAGGTCAAGCCAGGGAGATGCTGCCATGGTTCTTTTTGCACCACAGTGCTGTGCCTGAAGCACATCCAGCAGCAGCTTTGAGCTGAGGTACCCAAGTGGGCTCTCCTGCACAGTCTGGATCCCAGCTGTTTCTCCTGGCCATGCCCTGCTGTGTTCAGGAGCTGTGACCACCCTCACCCTGTCCTCTTCCCAGCCACAAACCCAGTTTCCTGGGGGAGCTTCAGGGGAAAGGTTTAAGACACAGCTTGCTCCTGTAGAAATCATTCCGCTTTAATGGCCCAGGAAACCTTGTTTAAACTCTATTCCCCAGACACAGCCCTTCTTGACATCCTGCTTCCCAGTGTTTGCCAGCTGCCTGGGCAGGAGACAAGGTCTCCTCACCAGAGACCTCCTGCACCCTTCTGCTGTGAGACAAAGCAGCAGCAGCTGCCCAGGGCACAGGCTGTTCCCCCAGAAGTGCAGGCCTTGGCTGCAGTGCTCAGCCCCTGCAGGGGCTGTCCAGCACTCTCCCATGCTGAGGGAGGGGTCAAAGCTCTCAGCAGGGCCACCCTCCAGCCAAACACAGCACTTACCTGGAAGGAGCCTGGGCCCAAAGGGGTCTCGGGGGTTCCTCAGCTCAGTGTGTTTTGTTGAGTCAGTAGCCTGCAGTGGCTGCCACACTCTCCAAGGGCTTGCCCAGTCCCACTTTGAGCCCGCTTCAGCTTTTGGCACACACAGCATCCACGAGTGAGGGGTTCCCCAGATCTCCATCCACTGTGCAAAGATCAGTTCCTGGTGCTTGCTCTGAGCCAGGCTATGGCCAGCTCCAGTTGATGGTGTCTAGGTCTTCTTTTGACAGAGACAGCGAGTGGTTGCTCCATATCCATCTTTACGGTACACATAACTCCATAGGCCTCTTTTAAACCCTCCTTATCCAGCCCACTGGACTTGCAGAGTTTCCTTTCATAGAGAAACTATTCTCAACCTTTAGTCATCCTTTCTGCCTTGCTATGGACCTTTTCCAGTTCAGCCATATCCTTTTTGAGATAAAGGATCAGAGTCACACTCAAAAGCAGGTGACCCCGGGACTTACACTGTTACATTGATGTAGCACATCCTTGCTTTTACTCCTAGTCCTCAAAATTCCTAACATATGACTAGTTTTTGTTTGTTTGCTTACTGACAATCACTGAATTGTATTTTCTTGGAAAAAATCCCAGTATTTTGAAGGAGGTACTGGAATTATTTTTCCCTGTGTATTGCTTCACATCTACTTGCACTCAGTTTGTTTCCCCATCCTGTCACTCTGCAGGTCCATATTGCTCTTCTGCACATTTTTTAGTCACCTGTTGTCTTTACTACAGAGGATATCTCACTGTGAGCAAACTTTTTCCCCTCACAGCTCACCTTCTTTTCCACATCTTTATGTGTATGTACCATATGTGTGCACAGGGCAGTGGGAGGGAAGGGCACAGGAATTAAGGCAAAAAATCCAAGTATGTACTCATGTATCAGTCGTCCCATTTTCAGGTCAATGTCAGCAAATGTCCATGGTAACACCCTACAGTAAAATGTGACTCCCAAAAGCAAAAGAGACCAGAATCAGAAAAGCAGGGCCACAGGCAGGGAAGGGCTGCCGAGTTTCAGAGACACCTTCATAGCTGCCTTTCTCTGAGTTTTCCTGCTGCCCAGAGGGAGCATCAAGCTCAGCTCTGAGAGCTCCTGATGACCTCAGGGAGAGCTTCGAGCTTTGACCTGAGTTTCAGCAGCTTAGGGATGCCACTAACTTCCCTGCTGAAGCTGTGGACTTCAAACTCTTTTTACTGAAGACACCAACTGGAATCTCACTGGAGATCATCACAAAGCCTGAGAGGACTCGAACTGTCTCCGACCATTATACAAGTGCATGTTGGGTCCCAAGCATTCAGAGGTTCACAAACTAAATCTGTCTTTGTTAAGCTGTGGCAGAAAAAGACGGAAATCCCTCTGAAACCTGTGATCTTCCAGAGGCAAAGGAACTGCTCTAAAACAAACCAGCATCTCCTTCCTCCCATGGCTGTAATCCAGAAAGCAGTTTACATTAATGAGATATCTGGCCCCCAGCTAAGCTACAAAAAGCCAAAGATGCTCAGATATGACTGTGACAATATAACATAAAACAGGGCTAATTCTGTACTGCAGAATGCCTGGGTAGCAACAGATGTCTACAGCCACATGTCCAGATACACCAGCCTCACCTGATCTTTTCCAGTGTGCCAGCCCTCCACCCTGCAGCTGGGTACAGGACAGGCAGAACTGTGAGTATAAGAACAGGAGATCCACACTGTTCTCTGGCTTTCAGTGCCAGAGTGGTATCCTGTCAAAGGCACCCTGTAGGAGAAGGACCTAAAATTGCCCTTGAATGGCCTTTAGAAGAATCCCCAGAGTGACAGTGCCACCATTTTTAGGTCTATTGATGCAATTTTATTAAGTGATTGTTATCAATGCCTTTCCACTGGGGCAATCCAAGTGACAACTATGGCTGTGTTATCCCATTTTCATCAGCCTGATGTTTCATCATCCCTCTGCTGTGGTGCATGCCACCTCTCTCCTGGTCTGGGACACCCCTGAGCTGCACAGGCAAGGGAGACACCAAGGCCCAGGACAACACAAGGAACCAAATCACCTTTAGCATTAACTGGGCAATGTCCCAGGGCTTAACCACCAACCCCAGCCCCCTTCTGTTCAGGGAGCACAGCACAGACACTTCTTTTATCCTGCAGACACACAGTGGGTTTGGAGCCCCCCATGTTTCTACCTGAGGGGTTTCTGTGACAACAACAGTCAGGACAGGGAAGCACACAGGCATGTGCACACATGCAGAAGCATTTGATTTTGTACCAGGAGTTCAACAGCTATAAAAGGCTGCATTTTATTCTATAGGTAGCACAATTAGAACATAAATTAAGGAATTTAGGGCTCTGGTCTATAAATCCTTATAGCACTGGTACTCCTTCAAAGTACTAGTTCAAATAAGAATGTTTGTATAATTCACAGATCTGCAAGAACACATCTGGTCAAAGTTTCTTATGGCTTTTTATTTATCTGTCTTCAAAACACCATATACACCTAGGATGAGATCTAAAAAAAAAAAAATATGCTATTCTCTGGCATTGCCCGGATTTCCAAATAGTAGAGTATGCAGAGAGTAAAAATGATTACTATCAGAGTCCTATCTCATTCTAAAAAGGAAATTTACATCACATCACTAATTGTGTTTATAAGAACTTAAAGAGAAAACAATTGACAACTTGTAACTCACAGTGAAAAGCTTGAGCACTCCAAAGGCTGGACACTAGGTGGCAGAAAAATTATACATTCTCCAGTAACTGACAAATACTCATCCTGCCAGGAAGAAGGCAGGCCCAGGGAAGTTATAGCAGGTATCTCACATAGATTGAAGGTTTATAGCTGCCCTGCTTTTCCTGATCAGTTCAAATGAGCACAGACCCTGTTAAGGTTTCTTTTCTTGCTCCTGCAAAGTAACATTTCTCCAACAGCCCATCAACCAGGAGCCGTCACAGGCAGAGGCTATGCTGAAAAAGCTGGAAAAAAGGCTTGGGAAGGAGGCAAAGGAAACAGGTGTTAGCATACGTCCTGCCCGTGCCCTGCTCTCCTCTTCATGCCCTCCAGCAAAGATATATAAACCATAAATAAAATAATTAATAAAGTAACAGGCATCAGGACTTCATGAAGGTGAGCAGGAGGTTCTGCATCAGTGTTTCCAAGATCATCCCCTGCTCACTGGGCACATGTAAATGCAGGCCTGTGGCAGGTCACAGACATGCACATGCGAGTGACCGTGGCATTTCGGTGCTGCAGCTTCTGGCCCTGGCTGTCTCTTGGGACGGGAGGAGCTCAGGCTCGCACTGGTGGGAGCAGGGCTGGAGGTGAAATAGTCACATCTTATGGCAGGCTCCTGGCTGATTTACTGTATGGCCTAACAGCTCCATCTTACTCATCTTCCCTCGCAGCCCTGGCGTCTGCTGCCTGTCACCTTTACTGCCAGGTACGAGGTGCAAAGTAAAACACACCGACCAGCTGCCCTTGCTGCAAGGAGAGAAACAACCCCCACGCCCTCCTAAAAGGAGACTCCTGGGACTTAATGTTCCCATGACATCCAAACTCTCTGAACTGACTATTCAAGGACATCCTTTACCACCCTGGGGCCTGTCCCTGAGCATGAAAATTTTAACATTTAACAAAATCAACAAAAATGCGGTCCATTTCCAGACCAGTATTTTCAGCATCCCTTGCTGGGGTCATCTGAGGAGAGGACCTTAAGGAAAAATTTAATAGAACTGGTAGGACCTTTCTGGGTTAAAAGGGACTTGCAAGCCTGCAGGAAAGCTCAGGGCTATAGGAGAAGTGCCCAAAGCTAGTGCCCAAAACTGCACTGCACTTGTAGCCAAGAAACAGTTTATGATGGGCTCAAAAAAATCATCTGACCTACTATGGCAGTGGAGGAGTAGAGCACACACAACAGAGTCTTTCTTTAGGAGGAATGAACATCTGCATGACATGAAAACAACAACACTAGGGGGAAAAAAAATAGAATGAACCCACATGTCACTGGTCTGAAAAATCCAATAGTGGAGGCTTGGAGTTCAGCCCCCCTGGGTGGCTGAAGGGACACCAGAGCGAGCCTGCCCGGCCTGGGGGAGGAGCCGAGAAAGGAACCATCACATCACTTTTGGCCAGCGTTCAGGGAGGCACCGACTGGCTCCAGAAGAAGTCATCAGCAAGTCTCTTCTGCTACATTCTGCAAATAGGCCTTTCAAAGGGATGATGGGTGAGGTAAAAAGAGGTAGAATTTGTGGGAAATCATACTCCTCAAAGACAACCTTCCTCAGAACTGGAGAAGAAACTTCTTTCATGTTTGTAGGCAATTCTCCTTGGCTCCTGATGATTACAAACCTCAGAATAACCAAGGTTTGCTCACCTGCAAAAGCAGCACGAGATCTGCCCACCCACCCACCCATCTTGACACATGGCACCATGGCTGCCATAGGACATATGCACCAGGCCTGATCCGAATGCAGGAATACCAGACCTCTCCCCTGAGAGTCAGAGCACTGTTCCCAAATTTGGAGGGGCAAACAGACAACCCTGCCTAAGAAACCAATCGATTTCTTTTCCTGCATGGACACATTTCACCCCAGGATTCCAGCTAAACATGGAAAGGACTGCACCATGGGATGGATATGGGCAATGGCTCCAAAGAACAGTACAGCTTGAGAAACGATAAGTAAAGGAAGGGAAGAAACAGAGAGGGGTTTGAAGCAGCAATGCCAGCGAAATGGACACGTAAACAGCACACAAGGGGAAACTGTGGTCACCGTAAGCATTCCTTTATGTTAAAAACTGTATCTAACCATGTCTCTAACAGCTGCAGATCATGGCAATGCAAACATCAAGGTTTGTGGCTACCAGTGTGGGAGTGAAGGGAATGTGAATGGGAAGTTGGGTCATATGGGAACTGAGAGCTTGCTGATAGTGACAGCATGACGGGAAGATTGCAAACCCTGCTCAGTCCAGGACCTGCAGGTTCTCAGCTGCTCAGGAAAACAAGTTCCCCTTATTTATGGCCCAAGGCTAGATCAATGCATTGGGGACCTTGTGGTAATTTTAAATTCAGTTCCTTTGGTCAGCTCCAAGTCTCTCTTACAGCTGAGTCACTTGGTTTCAAAGTGTTGTTTCCAACTTCTTGCAGGGCTTTCTTCCTGTCCCACGTCCTCCCCAGTCCCACCCTCGTTGCATGTGCACCCGCTCAGCCTGCTCTTCCTCCATGCTGTCCCACTCCTTGCCACTCTTCCCCTCTTTGTCTCTGCCTCACTTCCTTCCATTTTGCCTCTCCATTGCCTTCACCCTTCCCAACTAACCCTTTACTGTCACACTGCAGACTTCCATAAGTTTTGACCAGTGTCCTTCCCAAAGTGGGAGGTGGTAAACCAACCTACTACTACACATTGTCATCCGGTAAAAATCCTATCACTTTATCCCTTCTCCTTTCTACCATCTTCCTTTTGTTTGTTTTGGCTGACCTTTTGCCTACTCTTAAACTACAAACTCTTTTGAGGGCAGTGTCAGAATCTGGTCTGGATTCTATAAAGTACCTAATATGCTAAATATTGTAAAAGGTCCGGTTTCTTCTTTTTTTTTTTTTTTCCTTGATTTTCAGTAAACTCACTGAACATCCAAGTAAGCAGGAGTTTAAGTAGACAGACATATGTGTCTTGTCAACAGGAAGTTTCTCTTGCATAACTTCTCTGGCAGTTCTGGAAAGCTAAATGTGGGTGCATTTCTCCTCACTGAAAATTAACAGTCACAAAAAAAAAGTGAACCCGTAAAGAAAAACCATTTCTGAGAAAGGAGATTCCAGAAAGGCAGATGATTTTTAGCATGCAGAGCTGCCCTTGTGAAACATCTGCTATGACGTAGTCCTGTTCTGGCTGCAGACCAAGAGTATCAATAGCTCCATAGAGTAATGGGATAAGAAATGGGAAAATTGCCATTGCTTGTTTAGCAGCTTGTTTTGCTGATAAATGTCTGCCACTTTTCAAATAGCTAAGTGCAATTGTTTTTTGGGGAAAATATTTCCTTGAGGTTTGCAGGCCTCTAGATACTTCCCATTTGTGCTGGTGTTTAATACACTGCACATACACTTTGCTCCTTACTAGAAATTATTGACAGCTTTTGATTATGGGCAGGCAGCCTGAAGTTTAGAAATCATTTCTGCCATTAAAAAAATTTCTCTTGCCTGACTGAAAATTTAAATCTCAAAACCCTTAGAACCAGTATGTACTTGTTGAAAGAGCATCTACTTCTAAAGACTGCTAGGGAAAAATAAGTAGTCTTTTTAGACATCTGTAGTTTTAAAATGAATGACTGTATAAAAGCAGGAGCTGACTAAAGTGGTGGCCACTGTGCGCTAGTTCCATGGCTAGAGGCAGAATGTCACTGAGCCAAGCCGTGCAATGTGCTGGAATTCATCTCATCCCTTTTCAAACTGTGCCATGAACATTTTTTAATTCCCCCTAATAGCTGCTAGGACAGACAAGAGACAGGCCTCTGTTTAATATCACACACTATGCCTAACAGTATCTGCTTTCACTTCACACACTCACACCAAACAAGCAACGACTTGCAGTAAATTCAGTGTGCCAAAACAGACACAACTGCACTGTAGCGGCATCAACTGAAATGCTGGATGTATACATCTCAGGGAGGGGGTGACACCCCAAAACTATTCCTTTTTAGCAACTAGCCTCTGCTCTTTCTCCTCCCCTCATCAGGGAAAAAAAAAAAAGTCAGGAAAAAATGGTGAGATGCCGAAACATGGGTACTGTTGCAGATTTGTTTCAGGGATATACTTGCTTTGTCACCTGAATCCTTTGCATTTTTTTTCATTCAAGAGATTCACATGAACTAGCTTTTAGATACCACAGAATAAAGTTAAGGGAGGAAAAAAAATCTGCATTAGAAAGTGCCCATGGGAGTATGAATATAGAAATGGAGCAAAACTTCCAAGTGAAGTCCTTCACAGTGGGAAACTCGTATCATAATTTACCACTTGGACTGACAGGCAGAAGGACCAACACAGAGACAGTGACTACTTTTCAGAATTTATTGTAAAAAATAGTATTAAACAATAGGAAAAATGCCGCTCCTTGTTCAATCCACCCCGTACTACTTTATGTGGAAACAATGGAAAAATTTGACAAAAATATATTTACCCATTCCTATCCATATATCAGATGATTCCAGCTACTCAGGACATGCTCATGGGAAAAGTATTGGCAGTATCACAGCATATGGAAGTGGAAATAAAAAACATGCAGTATTTTCAATTGCAGTTGGGAGGCCTATTTCCTGGAGTCTAGAGATCATGTTGTTTTATCTGTTTTCCTTTAGCATTATGTACATTATCAGACTTTCATAACTTCAGACACCAGCATAAAGCCCTGATTTTTTGCCAACAGTGACATACCCTCCTCAAAGATAAATGTGGAAACCAGAATGCCTGCCTTACTTCTGTTTGCAATTTCCTTTCCACAGGAACACGCACATGATATAGCTCCTGCTAACATATATTTAAAGCTTGGCTAGCCCTTTTTCACTTATACCAGTTCAATCCCACTGGAGGTCCTCAGGGCAGCACAAACAATAGAGAACAGACTTCCAGCAATGCATTTGTTCTGGTCAAAAACTGCTTGTCCTAACACCAAGTTACATACTTTGTATGACAATTTCTTTTGTCTACAAACAGAAATATGTCAGATTCTGCATTAAACTGTATTACAAAACATGTAAACCAATACTTTCCACAATTATTTTCTGTGGATTCCCTAGCTCATCTCACAACTGCGAAGTACCAGTGTTAGCTTAAATAGAACTCAGTTTTGACAGAGACACAAAATAATGGCTGACAGTAGTATTTACCGGGTGCAATCAGCTTCATTATCAACTGGCAAAAAGTTGACTTCATTTCATACTTTAAAGCACTAATCAGAGAAAACTTGAATTACATGGCACTGTTGAGAACATCCCAGTTTCAAGTCAAGGGATACAGTTACACACAGGTGCGTTGTTGTAGGTATGACATGAGTACAGAACCAAAATACTCAGAAAGTGGGTCAGCAGAAACCTATGGATAATGCTAAATAAGAGCACCTAACCATTTTTTTCCACTGCTGTGCTTGATGAAAACTTGTACCAACAACAGTTTGAGGTGAGTCACACAAATGACAGTCACTGGAGTAGAGTGCAGTGGAAATTTTGGTCATTCTGAAAGAAGATACAATGGATCAATACAGGAAATTCCATACCAAGAGGTCAAACATTTTTTTTCTTGCACATCATAAAAAGTATTTTTGGTTACAAATTACCACTGCAAACAGCGTTCTCATAGATAAAACTGTCTCCACCTAAAAAGCTTTGAGAAGGGTCAAAACCCCACAAACCATAACTAAAGAGCTTTCTCTATGTCCTCTTCCCTTCTGAGTAGCAAAAGCCTCCTGATTTTAAGGAAGCCCCTCCTCTTGGTCAATCAATTCCGTTTTGGTGGAGAACACATCAGCCAACATGTGCTTTGGGATTTCGGATCCCCGTACTTTTAACGTGTAGCAGGCATTCTCTACTTTAGCCAGACTCTGTTTCAAGGTGTAGAGCTTCTTTGAGACTTCGTAAGGCCCCGTGTTGCCAATGAAAGTGAACCCATCATAAATCTGCCGCAGGAACTGGCTCAGCTCGAAGGGCGTGTCTATGTCCCCGTTCCCAACGCTGCTGATGCACAGCCGCATCAGCTCTCCCGTCAGATCAGCCACTCCCAGCAGGTAATCCACAGGTGTTACCTTCAGGCTCCACGTATGGGGCTGTTTGTCATGGGAATTAGAGGTCTGGGGACAGAACAGAACAAAGTCCAGTACAGAAAAGTGTGAGAAAGCCATCTGCAATGGTTCAACTACACGCTAACTCATCTAACATAAATGGAAATTTAAAACATTCTGGAAAATTAAATTGCATGGCACTTCCACACGGTCTGACTTCAGAAGTACTAATCTCCTTCCAGCATATAAGAATACATGAGATATTTATATAAGAATATATATATATTTGATTATATATATATAAAAATTATATATATAATATAATTTATAATTTAATATAATTTATATTATATATAAATGATATATATATATAAATTTTATATATATATATAATTTCTACTTGAGATGTCCTTTTCATTCTAGCAAGTATGATAAACATACCCTAACTCTACCATCTCTATCTGCAAACAGAATAATCGCATATTTGTAGCAACATTTATTTGCAGTTGTTTGGGGTTTTCTTTCATCTGAGAGATACATAGATTTTTTTTCCTAAATAGTCAGTCCAAAGTTAGGAAATCAATCAAAAATAGTCTACATTATGAAAACAAAGTCATATAATTTCATAATAGTATCTTGAATTTCAAAACATACATACAAGTAGCTATAGTATTCTCAGGTCTGTTTTGTATCAACTGAGCTCATTAAAGTAGCACACAAAAATCTTCATGAAGCCAACCCATTATTAAGTTAAAAGTTTGCTCCAACATCCAAGGTTCCAATACTTTTTATTGCCATAATATTGGTAACATGGGAGACAATGCAGGTTTTTTTCTGTTCATTTGTTCCCATAATATGCTATCTACCCAAATGGACAGATCTGGTCAGAGGCGTGCATGCTGGGGTTAACAACTTCATAGTTGTTATCTCTGGTAAAAACAAATTAATTTAAGCTAAAAATCAGGCTTCTCTGCAAATATTTTACCAATAGAATAAAGAAAGAATGAGAAGTTTCACAGCAGAATCTCTTCAGCAGAAGCAGACTCAGGAATTCATATAAGGCAGATTACTGTACACTGCACCTCAACTGCTTGTGCATTTCTGTAGATTGCTACCAAACCCTGCCAACAATCAAACTACACCCAGTTTACCTTGTTTGGTGACAGTAGTTTGTCCCTATGAGCCATTTAGGGCAGGGTAGGAGTACAGGCAAGTCAAGAAACAACAGATATGGTGTTAGGGCTAAGGTATGATGGGAAACCAGCTTGTCCTCTGAAAGGAATCAGCTCCAGGAGAGTCAGAAATGATGTAGCTAAGACATATGCACAAGGCAAATACAGTGCCTGCAGTGACTATTTCAATATCAGCAATAAGATTTCAGTCATGGAGTTAATCCTGACTTGGATTTGTTTGTGTCCCTCAACTTCTGCAACATCACTATACACCAGAAGGTCTTACAGACAGTCCCTGGCACTAAAAATCCCTCCACTACATTTGTTAGCTAGTATTTCACTGTCCTGGATCTTTTGCCACATCAGAAAGAGTTCAGTTTGCTCTGAATAAAAAGGATGTGAAATTTATAAACTTGTATCCCATGGATTTAGTTTACTACTTATCAGAATAAAAGGCATGTTCTGAACAAGTGAGTCAAAGCCCACATGTATATCTAATTCCATTCCACTAACTGGCCTTATTTAATCAGATGCCAAAAATGTGACTAAGCCCTCTCGCTGCACTTCCATCCCAGAAAGATGTTTGTCAACTGAGAAAAGAAAAACTTTTACCATGTTTGTTGTTTCTTCTCTGTCTTCTGCTGTAAATATTAGCTGTTTGTTGATCTCTTCAACACTGATCAAAGATCGTGTTTTGATAAAATACTGAAACGAAACTGCCTCAACATATTCCTGAAGTCCTGCAAAAACAGAAATAAGCTCATGCTTCAAACTTTCCAGCAATGATCCATGCCCACAATTATTTATTTTTTAAGAAATCTTTAAAGTGAGACTATTTGAAGGTTATCAGCAAAAAGCGAAAGCTAACATAATCCAGAAATACAAAGAAATGTGATCTAACAAAGCACATTTGTAAGTATGGAAGTCAGACCAAGTATAGACAAAAACATGTTCAAGTTTTCACTCCATCTGCATTTTTCATGCAGAACCTTCTGTAATTTCAATATAAAATATCATGGTATTCTCAGAAACATGCTGAAGAGCAGCTCCCTGCAATGCTCCCAAGGGCTCATCCTCAGAACAGTGTTGTTTAATATCTGCATCAATGTCATAGAGCGGGATCAAATGCACCCTCAACAAATCTGCAGATGACACCAAGCCGATTGCTGCGGTTGACACACCTGAAGGATGGGATGCCATCCAGAGGGACTAGCACAAGCCTGAGAAGTTGGGCCTATGGGAATCCCATGCAGGTAAACATGACCAAGGGTAAGGTGCTGCACCTGGATCAGGGGATCCCCAGTATCAGCACAGGCTGGGGATGAATAGATCAAGAGCAGCCCTGCCCAGGAGGACTTGTAGTAGTAGATACTTGTTTAAAACTGAACTTCCCACTTCTCCATTTTGTGAGAATCAGACTCCTTAAAATATGCAGGTTTGGTGAAATTCATGTTCAAGACAAAGCACCTGGTACTACAAATCATTCCAGATCAAATAAATAAATAAATAAGCAAATAAACAAACAGGACTGTGATGTCCGATAGGAAGACCAACACGTGATTCTGCTTTGGCAGAAGGGTTGCACTAGGTCATCTCTAAAGGTCCCTTCCAACCCTAACTGTCCTGTGATTCTATGAATATATGAATAATTGCTTTGTCCAAAAGAACTTACACCGTAAAATTAAGACATGCAGGGGGACAAAAGGAGTTGGTGTGTTGTAAAAGGAATAAAAGTTGGGATAACAAATGTAGCTTGTACCAGATTTGTATGCAGTCTACAGCTACCTGCCACAATTATCTTTCACTACCTACTTAGCAGATGGTGGACTTTTGCATTACAGCAAAGGTGGGATCTAAAAAAAAAAGAATTTGAATGTTCAGACAGAGATTTTACAGGCTGTCAGTTATGTGCAGAGAGCAGATTTGGGGAAAGCATGTGAGAAAAGTTCATAAGCAGAAAGCTGAAGCTGGCACTGCTGGTGGAAAAAAAGGCAGAAACAAAGCTGGAACAAACAACCACAGCAGTACTAAGCTAAAAAAAGTTGTAGAGACAAAGTCAATGCCTGTGTATATCTGACCCATGAACAGAGAAAGCCCAAAGAGGACATTAAAGGAACAGAGACGTGACAGAGATGGTTCTAGCAGAGCTATTCTGAGCCATTTTAAGGGGATGACTTCACTTCAAAAGAAGCAAACAGGTATCATGCTGCAAGAGGGCCAGGATTAGACAATAGTTTTGTCAGTGAGAAAATGAGGATATAACCAAGAGTACCAGAAGTAGAATCCTGTTTCCATTAGAATAATCTTAATACCCTCAACTGACCTGTACAGTGCCAGGACCTCAGCTTATAGAAATATGCAGGAAGAAGCAAATTTAGACTTCACCTGGATCAAAGAAATAGTCTAAATCAAAAAGAAGAGAACATAGATTTGAGTAACAGATGAGTGTGGAAATACCCCAAAAAACTAGACATAACCATAACGGGTAGGAGGCTTTCCAAGTTACAATCACAAAAGCATGATAAGTGACCTGCATTTTTTTTCCTTTCCAATATATATTTAAGCAGAAACAACTCAGAATCGCAATTCCTTTATAGTACTCTACAGCAGCACTGGGAAATGCAGAATAAAGATGCAGCAACCAAACTCACACGCAACACTGCTGTTCGCAAACCAGAACACAAACAGGGAGCTGGCAAGACCAATTAAACACCATAATTTAATCAACAGACTTCAGGTAAAGCATTCTGGGCACAATCAATAGAAAAACACTAGATAAAAGCGACACAGGATCTTTTAAGATAACTTCGGAGGCTGCAGAGAGCTAGATTTCATCACTCACTCTTTCCCTGATTTATCTTCTGATGTAACAGGACCAGTAATCTATTACGAAATTTTGGCTTTTTCTGTGGATAAACTGTAAGCTACCAGATACAGCAGCACTCAACATGACAACATCTGTGAGAATGTCCCTCCCTTCACATACAAAGAACTTGGCATTTTCCACAGCTCTCAGAGAGATCAAATCAGCCCTCAAACTTTTTGGTAAACAGTTTTCTTGATCAGTCAGATCTCCCACTTTCAACTCACTCCACTTTACTACTCCACATATGTTTTGTCCTGTTCCATCGTGTTTGTCCCCTCTGTTCATGTACTTTTTAATGTGGGCATATTTATATGTATGTACACAAATAGATCTTTGCTTCCTCCTGCCATCCCATCCTAGCTGGCATGTTCCTAGCTGACATGTTCCATGCTCCCTCCTTTTGTTTAACACCACCATGTGAATGTTGCACACAGTCTGTTTGCCATTTACTGTCATCTTCTCACAATTAGGGAATCCATCTTCCCCTATTTAGTAAGCCTTACAAAGCTCAATTAAAGTTACCATCACAAATAGACTGATAACAAATCCTGTTCACAACTACTTTGCAAAAAACATTATTATTTTACTTTTTACTTTTTCTTTTTTTTTTATAGTACGTCCTTCTTCCAGAAGTAGCTACAATATGACATTTCAATGACCCAAGACCTTGAAATAAGGTACTTCCATGTGCAGGTAGAAGGATGTTTAAACATGTTATGTTTTAGCTTAATGGTAGGACATCCGCTATTCTCAGCAAATAATTCCCAGGGTGAAAAATCCCATCCCATTTCACTACACCATCCAACAATACCTTTCCCCTTATGCTCTTGTTTTGGATTTATTCCAAAATTGGCTTATTTATGGATTGAGCTGCCAGTAATAGTTTTTAAGACTGCCTTTTATAGGTTTGGATTTTTTTGTAGTACATGGACAAAAACACCAATTAAAAACACTGTATTATTTTTACTAGCACCTCTTAAAATTACAGATGTAAGGTAAAAAAGTAACTGCTTAAGTATTTTGATATTTTATTACATTTGTTCTATATAAATAGCTTGTACTACACAAGTGACAGTGACCCAGTACAGCAGCTCCCTTCTACACTTTAAAAATTTATTTTCTACACAAGAACTAGAGAGCTACAGTGAGATATTTTCTGAACATGTATCTATAAATAAGGGAGATTTTTCTGCCTGAAAGCTTGAGCACTTTTTTGCCAGCTGATATTCAAGACATTTTTCCTTAACTACATAAGCAGCTCTAAGGAGAAAAAGTAGTTTCCCTAAGAAACTTAGCAAGAAATTAGGTTTCTTAAATGAAAACTAATTTTTAAAAAAGTCGGTGGAGCACTGAATCCAAGTCAAATGAAAGTGTAAGACAGAGGAAAGGCTAGTTTCATTTAAAGAATGAGTAAATAATAGAAATTACTTAATTGCAGGCATCATATTAGGGTAAACAGAATCTAATTCCACCTGAGATGTGCATGCATCCATGCATGCACGGAAGGTTCAATCAAAAATGATGATCAAATAAAAGGTGAAAACTTTCCTCCTAAAAATTTGTTTACTTCATTTCCTCCTTTAAATCTCAGTTCAACAGTTACAAAACAAGTTCAGAAGGATTTCATGTTCTCAGTTGTTAAGGTTAGCAATGCCAGTGCCACCTGCCATCTTCCCAAATAAACTGCTTCTGCTTCTCTATTTCTTCTCAAACTCATTTTCTTTCTCATCCTTTATCCTGTTGCTCTCTGTCTTTTTGTTCAGAGAGGAGCCTGTGCTGATGGTTAGGACACAAGTAGATAGACACAAGACAGTGCTCTCTCACCGAGTTCCTCCCCTAGGCTGTGCAGCAGGAATCACAGGCCAAAAGCAGCCACTAGAAAGATGGTAGGGAGATATACACAGCAAGTTTCTTCCAGGTTCCCTGCATGAAGGGTGGGGCACATTATTTACAGGGCGAGTCATGTGAAACTACCCACTTGCTGATTCATTACAAAACCAAAACAGCACCGACAAGGCTCTATCTTATCCTAATGTTTAGGCTGGCAAGTTATATTGTCATTAAAAAAACCCCAACCAAACACAGAAAAAAACATCCCTTCTTTCTCCTCCCTCCAAAAACCAAACAAAGCAACAACAACAACAAAAAAAAAAAAAAACAAACCGAACCACCGAAACCTAGAAATCCCCACCATAATGCAGGGAAAAAAAAAAGTCATATTCTTGTGGAAATACCAAACAGAGAAATAATTCTAAAGAATATGGGGAGCATGGTGAACTCAAAGAACTTGTTTCTGGAAGCATATGGATTAATGAAGGGGAGAACGAGTGAAATAAGCAAACAATTAACCAGGTACACCGACAATTGAAACAAGTACACACAATAAGTTTAGAACTATTAATACAAAAACTAAATCCAGTGTTGTATTAAGATGAAATTGATAATTCACGCCTTAATCTATTCCTTTAGTTCTCTGCATACTTGACAATGATTCCTAAGATTCAGAGGTCTTTTTCTGGGCAAAATAAGTTAAAACTTAAGTAATTAAACTGAGGCCATGAAACAATCAAACCATTTTGTTGATTGTGAGCGTGAAGTCAAAGGTTAATTTCATAACACACACTGAAAGAGGAGAGAGCCAGCTCTCCTCACAGCCAGGAATGCTCTGGACATCCTGGTGTGAAAATGGCTTAAAAGAGTAATTCCAGTCAGGGATGGATTTTATAAAACAGTACTAACTAATAAATGCAAATAAAAGTACTAGAACCAAAGTCTATATGAGCTCGCATATTTGGGAAAAAACTGTTTCTATTCACTAAGTAATAATTTAAAAGCTGAGTAGGTTTACTGTTATATCAATAACTAAAGTAATGTACATTTCTTCTATTAAGCCCTAAATGCTTTGTTCATTAGTCAATTGCTACTTGACACATCCACAACCACCAAAAAGTTTTGTTCTCTTCTAGCTGCATGTGTTGAAGTGATGTATTTCAGATACTGAAGTGTTAATATTGTTTACACTTTGTTTAAAGTTGAATACACACCAGATTCAGGGAAAAAGGTCATACCAAGATTAGTCAGTTTTCCCAAAAACCCTAGGAAAAAAAAGTAAGTTCCCTATCAGACAGATGCTTGTGAGAGTTAAATTATTTCTCCAAACAGGCACAAAAACCCTTCAAAGAACTGCAAACAATATTTTAATCTCTCATTGCAGAGAACAAGTAATCAAGCCTTTTTTTGTATTGTTATTAAAAACACAGGGACATATGACAATCGAAAGACATTTCTGCAGATGAATAATTGTGGGTGAGAAATTCACAAACTTTTATTTTGCTTCTACTTGGGGACCTGAGGGATGTTCCATATTTACTTTTGTAATCAAGGTTTTTGTTCTGAAGTTTGGCTTTTATTCCAACTTGCCAGCCCTAAATGTAGTAACTCTGGAGAGCACCCGATGTTTTACATGAGTTCTTAAAAGAAACTATTCGTGTGACAAGTGGTCTTCCTGACCTCTTCGACTACCCTTAATTGCCTTCATAATTAATACAGGGTTTTAAAAGTCGTTCAGTCAGATGGCAAATTTTACATTACTGACAGCTTTGAGAGCAAGTGTTCAAGATACCAAAGAAAGGAAGCTCTGACTCAGCCAGGATGTTCAATGATCAAAGAAGAAAGTGCACCTAACACAACACAACACAGCTTCTGCAGGTCAAAACACAGTGAAAGTTCTTCTTAAGGTGATGTTGTTTCCGTGCAACAGACTCAATTCACAAGCACATCAGAAGAACCAATAGTGGCCATTTATCCTCATAAACACAGATCTGTAGATGGCACAAAGGTACTTCACCCCTTGCCAACCTCTATTTCTCCCCATGTGACTGCAAAACAAAAACCTAACCACGATGTGCTATCCTGGTCACTTCTGGGAATGGAGTTCCTCTATTACACATTCTCCTGTGTGATTCTAAATAAACAAACAAAAAAGCTTCATAGATTATTTTTTTAATTTGTCTTATGTTCCAGCTGCACTTGGTTCCTGCAAAGGCTGGAGAGATCTGGTCTGTGAATGACTAATGTCAATAGCTGCAGGGTTGAAAAAAATTCCTGAGCCAAAGCACAAGGTCTCCTCCATTTGCCAGCTATGAAACTGAATTAAAAGACAAACAATATCCCTAGTTTCAAGTTGTCATGTGAGTAACTGCACTATTTGTCATAATAGTACAGCAGGACTTTAGTATAGTTACGTCTTAAGTTAGAAGCAGGAAAGGACAATCTTTGTGATCACGCTGATCCACAGCATGCATCTTTAAAAGGCTCTCCATAGCTTCTCTTATGGACTTCTGCTGCTCTGAACGGCTCCTGAAGAATGTACATCTCATTCAGGAATGAGCTGATAATCAGTTCTCACATAGTGCATGCCTAGTTTGTTCATGTCAGAGTTTGCATTCATGTTTGCAGGTTTGTTTTAATTCTTGTGTATGGACATATAAAACCTGCAACAGAAAATACAAAGTGAGAGGCTTTGCAGTTGCTGTTTTTCCCTTTCCTAAGAAGAAGCTAAGAAAAAGGCATGCACCAAAATTAATAAAAGGGTGGTAAAATGTAACAAACTGTAGGTATCAAATTTCAAATAGGCACCTTGCAGAATGAAAAATAAATCAGTTTGACCGAGCTGGGATATGAGTTAAGAGAAACACAGAAAGTAACAAAACAGAAAGAAAGAAACTAACAAAATTTCATCTGATAACCATAAGCTTATTCACTGCAAATTCTGTTAATTTCCCCAGTATAATCAGGAAACTTTGTTTCCATTTCTGGCATTTTACCCCTCACCTACAACAGCAAGAGATTAATTCTTCAGTTACATCCTGTTCCTGTGTTACTGTGTTTTCCCACCATCTTGCATAAACCTGATTGCTTCCTTCACGGTCAGCTTTCCTTTTAAGTTTTAGGTGTATTTAGGTCTTATCCTGGGTGAGACATTTACAATTCATGATACCTTCCTTCTGCAGTACAAAGCTTTTCCTTTCTATTACCAACCTAAAATTAACCTATGCCATCTATTTTAATTACAGCTTTTAAGCTTTCTCAAGGAAAAAATCCACAACCAGTTGTCCTACTTATACTGTTCCTGATGTGCAGAAAAGTACATTAATATTATATCCTTGATATTATGTACCTTAATATTACTTCAGAAATACATGTGTGTTTACAAAGGTAAAACAATCTGAGTATGTTATTTCCATATTTGAGTTTAAATGCTAAAAAAAATAAACAAAAAACCCCCAAACAAACAAACAAAAAAAACCCACCAAACATCACCCCCCCAACCCGGTAAACACAGAAATAATTACGTGGCTCCTTTAGTTTGCATTCTAATTAAAATCCTTCATACAATACACACAAAAATGTTATTACTTAAATCACCAGTAATCTAAAGCTGGCCTGCTTGGACAAACCCCACTCATCTCCATAGCATTTTTTACAGCTTCCTGGCTGGTGGTCCAATATACTGCAGCTAAATAGTGGCATTCTGATACAACTGAAGTATTTCCTTTTCATCCACACAGACTGAACTTGCCTGGTCCAATTGAGTTGAGCAATGCAGTTTGCTGCAGTATCTTACACACCTAAAGTGACTCTAAATGGCATAAGGCAAAAGACAGAAATAAACTCCATTACATCAATCTCTCAGAACACAAATAGTGCACAAGATAAATGATGTGTTAGACTGCGTCAGTACTGAACTTCTACAGAGAATTTCCTGCTGCATCATCAGCAGAAGCAGTCACAGAGCAAGAGTTTTGACAAGGTGCTGACATTTTACAGCCTCATCATCTAATCCTACTGAGAGCAAGTGCAGACACGACAAACAGCTAATGAGCTTCCCTGTGCACACCACTCCACTCGCCACTGCTGCAAGCACAGGCACACAGCAAAGGTCAGCCAAGAGTGCTCCACTTGCATCTACCATCATCGCCCCATGCCAGTTCACCCAAGAAGCTCCAGAAGAATTATGGGCTCCCCATGCAATATTTTGCCTTAAGGGGAAAAAATCTGAGTGAAGTCCTCAAACAGCGAGAGGTTTCATTGTACGAAGTCATGTTAGAAAGGTACTTCGTTCAATCCCACACAGTGTCAACTTATGGAGCAGTCCTTAATTTTCCCTCTGCAGTACACAAGTTTTGCATTTATGCAGAGTAGATTTAGAACATGCTTTGAATAATTATATACATCCTAACATAGAATCATAGAACTTTTCAGGTTGGAAAAGACTTTTAGGATCCACTGAGCCCAACTACTAACCTAACACTGCCAGGTCCACCACTAAACCATGTCTCTAAGTGCTACATCTACATGTCTTTTAAATACCTCCAGGGATGGTGACTCCATCACTCTCCTGGGCAGCCTGTTCCAATGCTTGACAACCCTTCCCATGATTAAATTTTTCTTAATATACTACCTAAACCTCCCATAGAGTGACCTGAGACAATTTCCTCATGTCCCATTTCTTGTTACACTGGAGAAGAGACCTGGTTACACTCTCCTTTCAGGTAGTTGTTAAGAACAATGAGCCACCTCCAGGCTAAACCTCGAGCTCCTGCAGCCATTCCTCAGCAGACTTGTGCTCCAAACTCTTCACTTGTTCCATTGCCCTTCTCTGGACATGCTGCAGCACCTCAATGTCTTTCTTGTAGTGATGGGTCCAAAACTGGACACAGAACTTGAGGTGCAGCCAGTGCTGAGTACAGGGGGACAATCACTGCCCTGGTCCCGCTGGCCACATGGGTGCCACTGGATGCCAGGCTTTCTTGGTCGCCTGGGCATGGGCTGGAGCATCTTGTTCAGCCGCTGTCGACCAGAAACCCCGGCTCCTTTTCCAGTGGGCAGCTTTCCAGTTACTCTTCCTGCAGCCTGCAGTAGTGCATGAGTTTGTTGTAGCCAAAGTGTAGGACTCTACACGTGTTGCAGAGCACTTCTTTCTTGTTTTTAAGCTCTGTACAGACCTTTTCTGTATACTGTTGATATTTCTCTCAGTAGTTGAGTTATATACATATAAAAACTCAAACACATATGCCCCGGTTCCCAACACACATATACAAATATAAAAATCCTGAAAAATTTCTTCCTTCCTTTTATAAATCCATACAATCTTTTTCGGTCCTTTTCTTGCATAGTGTCTCTTAACAATTTTAAAGAAAGAGTACATATTTCCTCACAGGATATATAAGGTATACACTGCAAAGCAGGCCAAAGGAGCAGGAATTCTATATTACAAATAGTAAAGCTTTAAAAATATCAACAAAGCAGAACATTCTAACATAACAAATGAAGAGCCCTGCATTAAAAAAAGACTTCATTATTTCAGTATCTCTTTGTTTGCTTGTTTAATCATCCCCTGGGACAATCTGTACTGTTAAGAAACGTGTAGAAAACAGTCATCAGTTTTTGTTGTTGTTCAATTAGTGCTATACTCAGTGTTTGAGCTCATGCAAGTGTCCTTTGGGGAAACGTCCTGCGTGCCATTAGCACTATTCTTAATGAGGGAAAGCATGAAACTCCTTTAGTGCTCTGCCAGAATTGTTTTATCTTCAAGTCAAAAGAACAACTACTTGGAGTAACCCCAAAAAAAGCATTTAACAATTGCAAGTGGCAAACAATATTCCCAAGCATAATACTCATAGCATTCTTCTATTTATAGGCTAACAGTTATTATACTGAATAAAATATGTATTAGGGAGCTTCATTATGCAGACAATCATGATTCCCCAGTTAAGGCTGCTACAGTGATTTCCATTATAAGCTCCATTTTGAACCCTTTTACTCCTTCTATGAAAGGTAGGGTGGGGAACAGGAGGATGTTTCATGTTTGGTTTCAAGACAAAGGAGAATATTTTTAGGAAGTTTGAGGTTAATTAGACATGCTGCTTTTGAGATATGGGACATAAGCGCTTCTTTATTCTTTTTGGAAGAAAAAAGCAGTTTAATGGCAATGTTTTTGTTCATAAAAAGCTTTTTAACTAGTTCTCCAGAATTTCTTTAAACTACAAAATCAGAGTTGAAAATTAGGTTAAAGGAAGGTCAAGACTTATAGACCTAGGAAATACATAAAGAAAAGGATCTAGCACTTTTCTTAGCTTCATTTATTTTAAAAAAGACATGCAAGCTTTTTCCACTAAAAATAGCAAAGCAACAATTAAATAACACTAGACTTAAAAACAAAAACTAAAAGCAACATTCTTAACTCTTATTACTGTTCACCTCCCAATTACATTTCTTCATAAACAGTGGCGGGCAGTGGTGGAATAAAGCATTCCTTCTCCCAGCTGCTCTTCATCTAACTGTCCCTTCATTCTTCTTGTTTCTAGGTTTTCTATCTCAGCTTCATAATACTGGCATCTTCACATCTCTGACACCTCCTTGATCCCAGCTTCAGCACAATCAAGATCTATATATCTTGAAGCCTGAACATTTCCTTTTTGCCATCCCAATGACTAACTGGAGAGCAGCGGAATTAACGAAGGTAAGAATAAAGGTCTGGCTGAAAGTTAGCATTTTATACTTGTTATGCACACAAGCTCATTTACACGATGCCTAAAAGCATTCCCTGTCTTCCCAGTGACACACAGGTATATTCCAACACTCCCTTACTAAACATGCGTTATGGGCAGCAGCTGGCACAAACTTTCCTTGCAGAGCTTGCAGAGGAGCATATGTAGAAGAGGTAGAAAGTAAGCAGGTGCTATGGATGATGTACCACAATAGAATTAATGCAACTTATTTCAGATGGATTTTATAAACAGTCTTTTTAATGCGGCACAAACACCTAATTATAGAAACAACAGGGAGATCCTAGGGCCAAGCAGCATTATACAACTGATGGGAGTGCACAGACTTGCCATTTACCTTACCTGAAAAGAGGAGAAAAGAAAAAGTACAGCCATTTCCAGTTCTAACTTCAGAAATGCATTGGGAAGCTGTGTATTTCTACTCTTTAGTTCTGTTCAAAAAAACTGTGAAGTCCAGGTATCTGAGAGATTGCACACCTGACTGCTGGAAAGATGGACAACAGAGTCTACTTCTTCTCCCCCTTATTTAGCACACTAATATCTTCTTGCCTTCTTCTCTTTTTACCTCAAGAGGTCAGTAAGAGTCATTCTCTTAAGTTTTCTTAAAAGTGTAGTAAAAAATTCTTTAATTCTATGACAATCTCACCCCAAGTCCCATGTAAGCATTAAGGATGTGCCACTGTACATCCAGTTCTGGGTGTCACAATTTTAAAAGGATGTGAAGGTCCCGGAGGGCAACAAAGCTGGTGAAATGGTTGGAAGGGTTGGAAGGAATGTCCTATAAGGAGCAGTTAAGGATTTTGGGCTTGTGCAGTTTGGAGAGGACAAGGCTGAGGGGCAACTTCATGGCTCCCTACAGGTTCCCAATGAGGGGAAGTGGAGAAGGTGGTGCTGATCTCCTGTCCCATCCAGTGACAGGATGTGTGGGAATGGCTCTAAGCTGCATCAGGCAGGGGCCTTTCTTTTGAAAAGGCAGTCAAACACAGGAACAGGCTTCCTAGAGAGGTGGTTGATGGCCCAAGCCTGTCAGTGTTTAAAAGAGTAATTTGGACAACACTCTCAACAACTTGTTTTGACTTTCGGTCAGCCCTGAAGTGGTCAGGCAGTGGCACTGGATGATCACTGTAGGTTCTTTCCATCTGAATTCACCTGTTCTGTTCTAAAAGGCTTGTAGCTGTGGAGGCATTGAGTCATCATACACCTGCAGCAGGTCTCTAACTTCCTCTGCTAACTACTTCTACTACTAACCTCTTCTAGAGTAACTTATCCTGCTCTAAAATGGACAAATACATCTTAGTTATTTTAAGAGGCTGAGATTTACAACACTGGAAAAAACTATTAAAAATTCTGAATAGTTTCTGACAGAATACTTGCAGTTGTTTTCTAAACGATTTATTCAGGTCTATTCTGACATTAATGAATACCTTTATGCAAGTCAGAAATAAATTATGCAGGAAAATCAGTGTAACTGACTGTGTGTACTTACCAAATACACAAAGCAAAGCTGAACAATTTTTTTTTTCGTTAATTTATTTTCAAATTGCTATGGCTAGTTTAAGTTTAGGTATTTTTCATGTAAAAAAGAAATCTAGCTTTTGATTACTGAAAAAAAATATTTTTTAGAGAAACAAAACCAATAATTTTTTTACTAAGAGGAGAGAAACTGAATGTAGAAAACTAGCATCAGGTTTGTTTACTTGTTTTGTAAAAACATAGGTACACAGAGAAGTTATTGTGCAGTAACTTTCCATGTCTGCTATGCAGGTATACACACTCTCTTACCTGTGAGATGAGTGAATCTAATTCCAGGCCAACTGCTCCTCACCAGAACAAGAGGCAGGTAAGCCTCTTTGAATTTACTGCCACAAAGACACGTATCAAACAAAACAGACAGATCAGGTGAGGCAGCTGATGCAGAGTAAGTGGTTTCCCTGTGAGAATCTTGCTCACGTGGCATGGCTGATGGCTTGCACCACGCAGTCACACAAAGATCCATGAAGTAGCTGACCTCAAACACTGCTGTTTTACACACACCATTATATGACTCACACGGGACTACAAACTTCAGGGGTTACTCAAACGAACTTCACTGGCCACAGTGAAGCTTCCAAAATCTTTTGTTCATAAAACTGAATGCAAGGATTCTCAGCTTTTATAAGCAGTACTTAAAATGAAAATCAAAAGACATTTGCAGCGTGTCAAGATACTTATAATACACTTGGAATAATACTGTTGATAGTTTGAGAGCATCTGTAATGTCAGCATTTTGAATTACCTCTCTTCATTGTGTCACTGCAGTACTTGGCTATAAAGAGCAGCAAGACACATACAAATTAAGCGGCTCTACGAAAAACTACTAATACCTAATTTGAACAACCCAATGCATAGCAAGTAAGAGGACTGTGGAATTAATCAGAACCATTGAAGACTATCAGGGCAAGCTCTTTCTGGTCCCAAATTGCTAAACCGAGACTCTTAAACTAAAGTCTGTATAAGGCACGAGCACAAGTTAACCTGAGCAGTTTTTGTCTTGTAAATTACATACACGTGTTTGCTGCTGGCTTATCAAATCAGTCTTATGGACATTTTTAAACAATTAAATAATTCAGGGCAAATCTTCAGCTCTCATAAGCTGAAGAAGTTTTGCCTAAACAAGGAAAGACATACACAATTCCAAATAGTTTAAAATGAGACTGATAAACACAAGAGACTTTTATACCATGACTAAGATGTCAAAGAAGCAGTTATATATCTTACTCATGTGTTGCTGCAACCAAGGCATACCAAATTTAGGTAATATTCAGATTGTCAGCAAAGAGTCAGCAAAGAAAAAATGGTTTGACAGAAAGAGTCATGAACGAATTGGGATTTAGTATCTCAAGAATGCTAGCAAAGACGGCTGTTTACAGAGAGGAGCAGAAAAAGATGCAACTGAAACACAAACTGGTTTAATGCTTGTAACAGAGAGGCAGGAGCATATTTTGAGCTTAGAAGAAAGAAAATGCTATTCTAAGGATTTAAATTCATTAAATTTATCAACTCGAGATCACATTATCACTCAAAAAGGACAATTTCTCAAGACAGTTGCTCTCACTCTGCTCTTAGAAATCGTAACTCTTCAGGAGGGGCAAGTGAATGTGCTACACATATTCCCCTCAGTCAGAGACAACCAGACAGTATATTTGTTAGAAATACTCCCAACTTCAGTTTAGGGCAGGGTCCAAACTGTTCCAGTTGTAGACTTCCATTTACATTTCCTTTAAACTGCAATGAAACTGTAGGACAATAGCTTCTTTAATACCAGAGCCAACTTTGCTAGTAACAAAGATTAATCTGAGTCCTGATTTATAACCACAGAAATGTAACAAATTCAGACGTGCAGCATGAAGAGGAAGTATTGCTACATAAAGAGAAACTAAACTTAGTTCAAAACTGCACACTTCTCCTATTTTTACATTACTTACCTGGAGATATAGCCCTGTGGAACTGATACATGTCTTCTCCAATCAGTTCTTGTGCAACCTGCTTGATCTTCCGTCGGACAGCATCTAGCTTGACTTCAGATTCACTTAATATTTCTTCCCCATTGGGAGCACTGCAAGCATAAAACAGAAACTGAAAGAGCAGTTTCCAGAACACGAACAAACAGTTAAAAAACATTACACTTTTTCTTTTACTAATCTATACATTTTTACTGGCCTCAAGAAAAAGAAAAACTGGTACTACAATGAGAAACAGTTTAACTTTCACAGTACCTATTGCAGATTCTGAAATTCTGTAGACTCTTACCAAGAAAATAATCAACTAGCCAGAGTTCTGGTAGCATGATGCTTATTCCAGACTACAGTCATGATTATTTATTAAGTAAAAAAAGGAGAAACACAAACAAAGGCTTCAAAAAATATTCCAGAAAACTAGCAGTATTTACAGAAGTCCTTCAACCTCTTAAAAAAAATTAGTATTTTACAATATTTGACAGTATTGCAAAATACAATATATGATGTACTTCTACACGTGATTTTTTTTTTTTTTTTTAAGGAAGTAGTTGTGGACTATGCTGTTCAGGAACAGCTGAAATATCTGATTCACAACCACAACATATACTTGGCATTCAAAGTTTAGTTTATCTAATTTCCTTCAAACTTTCTCCTCCCCTGAGCCCAAACAATCTACATGGTATATTAGTTTACAGTCTCTTTAAGAAACTACTGATTAATTGGTCTCAAGAAAACATTTAAAAGCAAACAGTAAAATTTACTGAAATTAAAACCACAATAATTGCAAAAAGCAAAGAAGGAAATACAAAATACAGCATGGAAAACATCCACTCTCACAAAACCAGGAATGCCTGATAAAACAGGAATCTAAATTCAGAGTAATGAGCGGTTCTTTGTTGTTGTTCTCTCCTCCACAAGTTCCCAGCAACCTAGCCCCTGCAGTGGGAGTAGTTATTTACAGTCAAGGCGGTAAGGTTACTGGAACTATCACAGTACCTCTCTGCAGAAGAAAACCAAGTTAAAGAGCAGACAACTTCATAATCTCCATTTATAACTGTAACTATAAATAGTTACTACTTCAACATAAATATACTGATAGGTAATAAAATGTAAATTAAAATTAATGTAATTACAAAGGAAAGAAATGGGGAGAGCTGTTGTAGCACGCAAGACCAGTGTTTGTCATGCACAACAAACACTTTACTCAGCAGGCTATGCAAAGCTTCAAATTTTCCTGTTGCTCTTCTAGTTTGTCTCTGGCTTCCAAAGATTGCTTGAAGGCTCATGAGAACAAAAAACATATAGAAGCTCAAAACTTCACACAGAAGCCTATCCAGCCGTAGTATTTACATAAACAGACCCCAGATCACCTCCTATTTGCATTGATGACCTCAGGTGGGGGTGCAACAACCAAAACAGTGATGGAACTGCCTGGGCAAGTAACCCGAAGGAAGGGTGCACACTCCTCTCTCACAGCTTGCTGAAGGCCTCCAGCCTTCAGCAAGCTGTGAGAGAGGAGTGTGCACCCTTCCTGTCTTCTGCTGTTCACTCTACTACTTTACACTGGTTTAATAAACCAATAAAACCAACACAGAGACCTGAACCAGCATCTTTTAATTCTCTAACTGGAAAGTGCATTCATTAGCTTGCATCCACCCTAAAGGATGTTTGTGGGAAGTTAATTAAATTCCTCTCAACAGAACATTGCAGCTGTAACTCACAGACAACACTGCAAGGCAGATTGTAGGTTTCTATGAATATTTTCACGCTCAACGTGCCTCACCTGGTGAACCTGTGGAGCAGAAATATCGTTCTTTTGCTTTCGATCGTTATATCCCGGCTGAGCTTCACGAGCCGTTCGTATTTATCGTGCCTGGTGTCGAGCTCCAGCTGGAATGCTGCGGAGTCAGCGGGAACAGCAAAAGCTCAGTTATCACACAAACACAGCGCAGGGCAAGAGAAAAGCACCTGTGCTGCACTAACTCCTTATAGACTCCATGAGCCTTGTCCCTGGGAGCACTTCCCCAAGGTGGGCTGACCCTCCGTGGGGCATGGCTGCAGACGCCATCACTGCCTGTCACCTGCCAGGGCTGCAAAATTCATCATTAATACTGCCTTTGTTTAATAAGTCAGATAAACAGATATCAATCCTGATGATGCCTTAAAGCAGCCTAAACAAGTTTTAAGGTAAAATATTTGTTTTTACTAATAACATCTACTCCACAATACTGCTGTTCTGGAAATGGACTGAAAATTTCACCCCAATTCAGCAAGACAAATCAAAAAATAAACTCCTACAATCATTTGTTAATAAGATTCACCAATGTCTAAACCAATCAAATAAAAAGCATCTGGCTAAGGCACATATGCTGTCCAAAATGCACCATTTAGTTATAAGAAAGATTGCATTTCATATCCCAGCTAGACTCAGCCAGAAGTTGAGAATTTTAATATCCCTAAAGACTAGAAGTACTAAAGAAAAGTGAGATCAATTATTTAAAGTAAGATTTCTGACTTGCTGATGTTAATTCTCTCTAACTACAACGAATACAGAGAAGAGAGGAAGTGTATCTGGTTTTGACACTCAAACATGAATGTTTCATCAATACCATTAACATTTTACACACCAATATTCTAGTAAACAAATCACTAATAGATGCTTAGAAGAAATCTAACAAATTTCCTACATAAATGTCTGAGGTGTCTTGCACTTCTCTGTGCAGGAAGAAGCAGAAAATAAACTACGAGGTTACATTTTTAAAGGGTCTGACAAGTTAATAACCTTTAAAAAAGCATAGCAGTTTGCTGGCAAGCAAGGTTTAGATGACACTAGAAAAATAGTTCTGTATTTCTCATTGCCTTGTAAAACCTTGGTTCTTCATTTTGTCCTGTTCTTCCCAATCTTATTCTGAAACTCTAAGATAAGTCACAAATGCTCCTACTGATCTTTTAATTCTTATACATGTCTGTTTGGTCTGCCTCTTGCAAATTCTGAGAGTCAGTTCCACCCCCAAATTATCACCAAGAAATTTTCCCTGTGATCACAGTGACAGGAATTTGAGGAGGGGTGATTTCCCTTCATAGGATGACACAGATGACATTTCCAAGGACCAATTACAAATGTCATCTACTGGAATATTCACTATTCTGAACATCTGCAATATTAGCAACATCCCCTAACTTTTCTGGACAGTTGTGGCTTTTAGACTTGTTAGGTTTTAAACCTGTTAGGGACTACTGTGAAGTGCTTTATATTCTAAAGTAAACCAGACAAATACAATAATGTTTAGCCTAACAAGACGCAGTAACAAGATGCTACTGTGTTGTGCTATTGCCTAAAATTGAAAAGGATTAGAACTTGGGGGTTCTCCAAGCTTACACATCAAAACCACAGTCATTTCCAACACACATTCCACTGTAATGTCTAATTTAGCACTGGAAGTAAAGACTCAGACTCTAACGATAATTTTGGTGCTGCTAAATCAGACCATTACAAATGACACTTACTAAACCTTAACCTTACAAATCAAGGTAGCATCCCCTCTATTTATCACTGACCTGTCGTATTTAAAACATATGTAATAAAAAAAGGTGTAACTCCTTGGGTTTTGACTAATTAGACCATTCTATGATTCTTATGATTATTCTAGAAGACAATTTCTCATAACTTTTTTAGAAAACATTGGTGCAAACAGATCAATTCAAGCACATCTTTCTTTCAAAGATTAAAAAGAGCAAAATGTGTACACCCATTTGTCTCACATTAACGAGACAAACCTGGTTGTGTGTATAGACCAGGGAACAAGGTACTGAAGAGCCCTGCTGCAGAAATAGGCCTGGGGGTCCAGTTCAGTGCCAGACTGAACATGAGCCAGCAGTGCCCTGGCAGCCAGGAGGGCCAACCCTGTCCTGGGGGGCATCAGGCACAGCAAGGGAAGCCAGGCCAGGTAGGGGATTGTCCTGCTCTGCTCTGAGCTGGGCTGGCCTCACTTTAAATATTGTGTGGGGTGTTTTGGGCAAAACAATATAAAAAGGATCTTAAGATCTTAGAGAGCACCCAAAGGACGGCAGTGAAGATGGTGAAGAGTCTGGAGGGGAAGCTGTATGAGCAGCAGCTGAGGTCACCCAGTCTGTTCAGCCTAGAGAAAAGGAGACTGAGGGAAGACTTTCAACATCCCCATGAGGGAAAGAAAGCAGAAGGGCAGGCACTGATCCCCTCACTCTGGTAACCAGTGACAGGATTCGAGCGAGCAGCCTGAAATTGTGTCAGGGGAGGTTTAGGTTAGGTATCGGAAAAAATCTTCATCCAGAGGGTGGCTGGGCACTGGAACAGGCTTCCAGGAGAAGTGGTCACAGCAACAATCTTGTCTGAGTTCAAGAAACAACTGGACAACACTCTCAGGCATATGGTGTGATTCTTGGGATGTCCTGCACAGGGCCAGGAGTTGGACTTGATCACCCTGATGGATCGGTTCCAACTTAGCATACTTCGAGATTCTATGATTAAGTTGTTTAGATTCAGACAACATACACAGAAATAGCGCACAACTGGCTCACCTGACACAACTTGCTCAATTATAAACCACCTGGAGCATACCTTGTGCCTGACATGGAGACAAAGACCACCAGCATCTTTGTCTGGGGCAGTGCACTTGGTGCACTTTGTACTGCACTAAACACTTTGCAATAAATACAAAGAGTGGATCTTTGGAAAACTTTGAAGAAACCATGTCCCTTAAATTCTTTCTGAAATTAATCAAACATGGACAAATGGATCTCATGAGAAGGGAGGGGAACAAGCTGTTTTGAAGTGGAACTAATGGCAATTTTATGACAAACTGATATTCATGACAGTGAAAAATTAAAAGCTTAAAGTACAGTTGCTCTACTCAATTCAAGAGCAAGTGTATATATAATAGTCAATATAAATGATGAGTGGTTTGGTTGAAAGAAACCTTAAAGGTCACCTTGTTCCAACCCCTCCTCCCATGGGCAAGGGTACTTTCCACTAGATCAGGGTGCTCAAAGCCCCCTCCAACCCGGCCTTGAACACTTCCAGAGATGGGGCAGCCACAGATTCTCTAGGCAAAGTTCAGGGGTCATGGTTAATCATATGCCAAGCTGATTTACACAGAAAAATATAAACACCCATTTTTAAAAAAGCCAGGAAGTTATATGACATTGAAGTACACATTAACCATCTAAAGCAGCCAGCCAGCTTATATTTCACCCTTCTCAGCTTCATAGACAATATGTGGCACAGGATAAGTTTTACAACAAGAATTAATCTGTTCCACTCACATCTCCCTCCTTCAGCCAAGGTTTCTCATTTCTGAACTTTGCTTTGCTAGGGGTTGTCAAATGAGAAATTTACTGGAGTATAAATCTGGTTTGGTGAAAAATCCTATAAAAACAATTTGGCTGAAGGGAAGTTTACACCTGACTGTTTAAACAATCTCAAATATATGTTAATATTTAAAAGGCAATCTAAGTGAATAAAGTGACTACATAAAGATCTATATTAGTTAGTTGAAGTCCTTTTTTGAAAAGGACTTTTTGTTGTTTATACAAACAACTATCAACTCTTAAAACAATGCAACCAGATTTATATTTAAGTAGGTTAGTCATCTGTGCACCACAGCCAAGGTCAGAGCCTCCTCAGTTTCCCAAAGGTCACTATCTCCTCCCGTTGCCCCTGTGGCTCAGATTTTGTATTACACCTCTGCAGATCCTACAGTTTTCTGCCACCAAAGGGCCCGGTCACCTTTTGCCTGGCTGAACACTTGTGCAGTTTGCTCAGCATCAGGTTCAGCACAAGGAGGGCAGGGGGAATAGCAGGTGGGATGGAAACAGGAGCAAGTCATGAACCAGGCAGAGCTATGCAAAATCCCTCCCCCGGACTCCACTGCACAAAATGCAGAATGCTAAGCTCTAAAGGTATGGAGTATGAGTCCAACTGGTTTCAAGTTTCTCCCTCGGAGAGAGCTGGTTTAGTCCACTAATAATTTCCTAGCAATTTCTACACCACATTTTTAAAATCTGATTTTCCAAATGCTTACTTACATTTAAAAGATGACATTAAAGCTGAAGGTGGGTTAACGTTCTCTTTTTCTTCTCTTCTTTGACCATGTGGAAAATTGTCATGCTTTCGTTTTCTGAACCCACCTGATCCTAATAAATAGAAGATAGACACACAAAAAAATTCAAAAATACAGTTTTGCCAGAGCATAAGGAACACCAGAATGCCCTCTTCAGAGCATTCCTGACAGCAGTCATATTCTACAGGACAGAATAAGGTAACCGGATGAACCTTATTATCAACTGATGCCAGCCTCACATTACCATGTTACTTTTTCTACCACATTGCTAGTGAAAATTAGAAAAAAAAATCCATTTCAATGGATGACTGTGGCAGGAACCTATGCCTTTTTTTTTTTTTTTTGTAAGGTGTTTGGGTCTTCACACCCTTTTATGCTTTCTTGCTGTAAGTGAACGGCTGCATGGAAATCCTTGTGTGAACAAGGACCTACAGGATTAGACCTTTCTTCTTCTTCCGTTTTTTTCCCAACTATTTTAAACATTCATCTTGAAATTAGTCAATATAAACCTGCAAGATTTTGTTAGTGTGACCTATGTCACAGGCCTTCAAGAACCAGAAGAAGAAGTAAGGCACAATTTAAGCAGACTACCCCTATTCAGATATGCAGGTTTAGCTCCTACAGGGCAGCTTCTTAGGCCCTTACACTCTGCCCATTAACCAGTTTCTTCTCTGAATGCAGCTGCTCACTTCAACTGCTTTGTGTGCCTCTTCCTTAACCCTCCTTTTCCACACCCAAAACTCATCTCTTTTGGACTATGTTTTACTCACGATTTACACCTTGTACTGTTCCTTCCTTTTATCCTTCCTTTCACCTTGGACTAACTCATTGTGTCACCCATTCCTCCCTCCTTCTCCCTCCTTTTGGTGACAGCTGGACACAGAGCCCAAAATTTGGCAAACTGAATACAAGCATACCTTTTGAATACAGGGAGTTCTCTTAATTTCCTTAAAAGAAGAACCAAGGGAACACTGGATTTTAAAATATTTCCGGTTAGTTGTTTATTATCCCAAACCAAAACCAGAAGTGGGCATAGCTACTTTCTTAAAGAGGAAAATGAAAATAATTTTTTCCTTCTTTTCTGTTGGATGTGAGTTCAGGGTTTTGTTTTTCCTACAGCAGTTGAGAACTTTAAATGCCCTCCTTGAAAGAGTGCTGAAGGGAGGTCTGTGTGAATCTCGGTGGTGCCAAGCAATAGGACAAAAGGCAACAGGCAGAAACCAACGCTCAGTAAGTTCCATTCTTCTTGAATACGAGGGAGAACTTTACTGTGCAGGTGACTGAGCACTGGAACAGGTTGTCCTGAGAGGTTGTGAACATCACCTTCAGTGGAGATGTTCAAGAACCATATGGACACAATCCTGTGCCAGGTGCTCTAGGATGATCCTGCCTGAGCAGGGAGCTTGGAAGAGATGACCCCCTCTGGTCCCTTCCAGCCTGACCCGTTCCGTGACTCTGATTCTGTGACTGCCAGGGCTAAACCAACACACAGGCGGCAGAGCAAGATGGGACAAATATGTATTTCACATACATGTTATGCTATATACATAAGATTTTATATATACACAAGCACACACTAAACTGAATCGTTAGCACAAGTGCTTTACAGGCCTCACGCACTCAGCTTCCCTCTGTGGCATCTGCTTTTCCACCCCCAGGGATGCAGATCCCTACAGCCACGTTCTTTGGCGCACCCGTACAGCCGCAACGGGAAGGAGGGCGCCCACGAAGGAAAGGTCAGTGACACCCGCGAAGGAGCGGCCTCCCTCCGTGCGAGTTTCACGACGCAGCCGAAGGGCAGCGCTGGGTACGGCAGGGGCACCGCGCCCCCGTCCCCTACGAGCTGCGGGGCCTCCCCCCGCTTCCGCCGGCTCCAGCTCCTCACGCCTCGGTCTCCTGAGAATAGGAAGGGGAGGGGAGGACACATCACCTTCCTTGCCGCTCATCCCGGTGCCGCCGCCGCGCAGCGTCCCCCCGGCAGCCCGCAGCCGCCCCGCGCACCGCCACGGCCCCGCCGCACCGCCCGCCGCCCCCGCCCTGCCGGCGCCATGGAGGGGCGTCCCGCGGGTGCCTGACGGCGAAAGGCCACAGAGGCGGAAGGAACCGGCCCGCCGCCCCGGCGCGGGGGGCGCCGTGCGGAGCAGTGGCGGCGCGGAGCGTGATTCGGACTTTGCTGCCCGCGAAGTCGGGGCAAAGCCGAGGCCGGGTCGTGCCTCCGAGAAGGCGACTCCGTGGGCAGCTATTGCGCGACCCAGTCGTGGGGCCTCAGCGCCCGCGGCACGACGGGACATGTAGTGCCGGGCGGGGCGGCGGCGCGGTCGGAGCGGGGCCGGGGAGCTACAGAGTTGCCTGTCCTCCGTCCCGCTGCTGGCCGGCGTGTCCCCCCACCGTTCCCTCGGCTTGGACCCGCAGAAATGCAGCGACATTGCTCAGCCCAGACCTGCACAAAGCGGCTGTCGTGTCGCCTTCCCCTCACCCCCCGACTGTCTCCTTACTGCCCCTTTCTTCCCTGGCGTATCAGGACTACGGTGCTTCCACAGAATCACAGAATCAGTTGGGTTTAAAAAGTCCTCTGAGATCATCGAGTCCAACCTGTGCCTGAACACTACCATGTCAACCAGACCATGGCTCTGAGTGCCACGTCCAGTCTTAAACACTTCCAGGGATGGTGACTCCACCACCTTCTCGAGGCAGCCCATCCCAATGTCCAATTGTGACATTCATTCTGAAAAGAAATTCCTCCTCATGCCCAACCTAAGCCTTCCCTGGCACAGCTTGAGACCGTGTCCTCTTCTTACTGCCTTTCCACTCCTGTCACCTTAGTGCCCGTTTCCTCCCTGGCACGTGAGGATCCAGGTGCTTTCCTTCCAGGCAAGGTGAATGGGAGCACACCCCCAGTACAGCATCAGGTGCCGTGTTACTCCCCTTAGTGCCCATCCATGTGGTGTGCCAGGGGAAGGAGGCCAGGGAAGATGGCAAACTGACACTGAGACAGGGTCTGGAAACTGGAGACACTAACTGTACACCGAAAAGATCTGATAGTGAAGCCACCTGATACCAGGAAAAGAAATCTGAGAAGCAGCAGATGTAGCTGCTGGTACAGCGGCAAATTCCCAAACCCAAGTTATTTGCATCCTATGTTTAGTTAGACCTGGTAAAAATTATGTCTCCTCCTCTGGAGACTTAGTGTGAGTGTTCTCAGGAGACACTGCAGGACTGAGCACAAAGGAGATGGATGCACACTGTAAATATTTCCCACCACAGAAGGTACTTGATGATGCTTCACTTCTCATGATGATGAGTTACAAAAAGTCTGCTTGCCCACTAGATTCATACTTTCCTACACATGCATCCTGATGCGTTCCTCCGATGTGTTTAAAATAGGGATGGGTCTTGCAAATCCCCAAACCAAAAGGTCAGCAAATCATCAGAGTCTTGCTGCTCTGCTGCTAGATCTCTTTTCTTGTCACAGCTGTTGCCTGTTTTAGTAGCTGGATTTCCAAGGAAACAAAGCTTATATGAGCACAAAGGCGGAGTGCTTGCAGCCTTTGTGTGTGGGTGTGTGTGTGTGCCTATCCTTCCTCCCCACCCTTAATAATTTTTTAATCTGTTGGTCAACTGGTCGATCTGATTTGACAGAGGGAAAGAGCCTCCAGGAGTGATTATAAACATCCTGAATAAGGAAAAAAATTTGGGTGGAACTTGCACCTTACTAGAAACCAGATAAGCCCAGCTGTGAAATGCAAACGCTTTGGAGTCCAAAGCTAGCAGAGCCCACCCTTTGGGAGTTCTGGAAGAGCAGCAATACTAGCCCAGTATCAGGTCTTTTGCATTCAACAAATAAACAAAGACAGCTTTTGAGAAACTTGAATATCGGGCAAATCCGTCAACAGACTCAGGAGGACAGTAGATCACCACCCCAGATAGCAGAGGAGTAAAACTTTGACAGCGAGCTTTAAAGTCTCCAGGCAGCCAAGCAAGAGTTGCTCAAACCTGGTATTTTCAACTATTGAGAACGTGTGACTATCATGCAAAAATTATTCAGAGGTGTAACATAAAGCCTCTCTCCAATTTCCTAATCTGAGAAAATAGATTTCAATCACACTTGAAAAACAGAGGACAAAGAGGATCCCAGCAGAACTTCCTCAGGCCTGATCTGCATATTGAGTTGTGCAACAGCTTGATTGCTGCCCTACCAGCTGCACAGGAGATTTCTGCTTTTTGTGGGGCAAAATCAGGACATGAAATGATTTGTGTCAGTGTTATCGCTGCACACATTCAGGCACAGCCTTTTGTTTTAGAAGATGTACAAAACTGCTTTTGGAAACACATACCTTTTTTTTTTTTTTTCAACTGTGCTATTTCCCTGTTCTTGGCAGCCCTTTGGACAAAAAGCAGAGTTGTTTTGGTTATATTGATGTTGCAGGAGAAAGGAAAGCTTTTGAATGCTTCCCAGCAGTGGAGAATTTTCAGCCAATTGTAGGGAGTGAAGGTCAGGTCTTCAGCTGACTTCTGATAGATTTAGTGACACTTTGCACATGCACAGAGATAGTCAACATGTTTGACATCAATGGAACATTGTGAAAAAGAACTGGTTGGGGTTTTTCTTCTGAAGCAATCCAATTAAATGTGGCAGTGTTAAATCACTTTGGTAACAGGTTAGTTGCAGTATTTTTCATTTTCTTCTAGCTGGTGTTGAAGCCTTTTCCCTTCCCCTTGTGGTTTTGTCCTCTTTATGCCTGAAGACAATGGCACCTGCATCTCCACAGGTGTGAAGGTGAAATAGCAATATTTTGAAGGCAGAAGTGGTAGGAGAAAGGATTTAAGGTAGGGCAAAACCCCCAAACAAGCTAACAACAAACCAACAAGGTTTTCCCAGAGACGTAAGGTCACACTAAGATGTTGTATATGGGTTGCAGATGACTGTGCTCCAGATCCTAAGACAAGGTTTGGTAACTCAGCTTTCACATGGAAGTGTTTTCCAAGAGCAGAGTTGTGAGGACAGTGCACAAATCCATAGACCAGACAGGATCTGAGTCTTTCTGAGTGGGAAAACCAGCTGAAAACAACCACTGTAGGGGGTTGGAACGTCTCCATTCATTTTATCCCTGAAGTCTGCTGCTTTGAGCACTGACCTGCTTCAGTGACACTCCCACACAATGTCCTTCAGTGAGGCTTCTGGTCCTCTGCAGTACTTTCAGCAGAGACCACCCTGAAACGGCACTCAAGGGAGTTGGAAAGGACTCCTTCCTTTACTGTAAAAGCCCGACTCAGCTGTGAAGGGCAGAGAGAGGAGTATGGTGGATCCAACTCAAGAACCACACTAGTGAGGCAGCTTTAACACCTACAGCTTCAAGTAATGGAGATGCACAGAGGTGGGACCCAGGTGATTTATCAGACACATGAAATTACCATTTCTTTCTGTTCCAAATCATTTCAGTGTAGCTCTGTGGAAACTGTTTAAGATCCTTGGGGTCTTTGGCAGAGCTCATAGTATAGCTCTTCATGCCCCTGTGTGGCTTGTATAGCTTTAAAGGCAAATGCTATCTTTGTGGTGCCCTCCCATATTTAAATAACTGGCCTGGGAATGTCTCCTAAAGTTTCTGCTAAAGCAGAATAGCACTATGGATAGTTAGAACTGGAATTATCCTGGTGTATCCTTTTGAGTTTCATTTTATCTCATGACGTGGCATAGTACTCTTAGAGCAAGACTGTGAGGTTGCCTTGGAGATGGAAGGCTTAGCCACGGGGCAAGCTGTCACACCGAAACATTCCCATTAGCCAGGGTAACTGCGAATGCTTTCCACAAACAATTGAGTGAAGTGAAGTGACAAAAAGCTTATGAAACGGTCACAGGGGAATTGCATAAACTGGGATCAGATGTTCAATTTGAGACTGTTCCATGACCGAGGAGTTTTGCAGCTGGTTGACAAAAGGAAGCAGGAGGTCAGCTGGTCTCTAGTTGATATAACAACAACCTGTTATGTTTCTCAGGCAACAGAGATGCCCACAGCAGTGGCAGGATGGATCAGGAGGATGATTTCCTCATTTCCTGGAATAAGGTTTGAAAGCTGTGAATATTTTTCTGCTGGTAGAATTTGAGATTTCAGGATCTAAGTGCTAATACACCATGGTGCAGCCTTTGAGTTGATCAGTAGGAAGACTTTAGGAATGAACCATTGATTTAGCTGACTTGTAAACAAGTGAGTGGGAAAAAGGACAGAGAGAATCCACACATTTGCTGCAACATCCATCTGGGGAAAAAAAAAGAGACCAAACTATGCATTGCCTTTATTTCTAATGTTTAGTTTATATCTTCCAAGGGAAAGCTGGCAAGTGACCGACTGTGAATAATGTACCCATGGGGAAAGTTTGTTTCTAAACATGAACAGTTAGCGCCTGGCTTATGTCTGGGTGGGTGTGCTGGCTATTTCATAAAGATTTCATTCTACTGAGGCAACCACATAAAAGAATTGCTTTGGAGGAATTCAAGGTGAGAATATCTTTATTTTGCATCAACACCAACACCCTTAATGCAGTAGAAGTGAAATGCAGAAATTAACCTTTCTCCTTCATCTCTCCCATGCCCTTCTCTGTGTCTGAGCCCCTTGCAAAATCTAAGTGAAATTGTATGATCCTTTGTATTTCTAGCTGCCCCAGATTGACTTGGTCGATTAAATGTTGGGCTTTTCTGCCACAGCATGGAGGCAGAACAGAGAAAATGTAAGAGCTAAAGTTATAAAGTGTTGTAGTTTTGGAAAAAAAATGCTGGTGGAGTAAGAGCTGCAAACAAAGAAAACCAAAAACATTTCCTTCAGCTTTGGGAGTCAGAAAAGTGAGGGAACCTGAGGGTGTGGCTGTCATCAGAAAAGGTAAATCCAATTACATAACAGCAAAATTTGTTTGGGTGGGGGTTTTTTGTTTGGTTGGTTTTGGTATGCATACCTAGGTCTCCCATCTGAACCATATGAGCCTTAAAGAATCTCAGATGCGTTTCAGTTCCTACAGCCCTTAGGACCCCCCATGCCCCTGAGCTGCAGTGCCAAATACACATTCTCCTTCACCTTCCTGGTCCTCTCCAATGCTGCAGTTTGGAAGTAATGGCTCTTGGCAAAGGAATTAATCTGATTCATCTGCACTTAACTCTCCATGAGAAGGAATCTGAGAATGGCTTTTGTGTCTACATCTGAGAGAGGCAATATATTACATTATATATGGAAATCCCTTATTCATGCCTATGTAAATCAGGAAATATTATCTTTAAATTGGGTTCCATTGTTATGACTATCAAGTCTTGAGAATTCCCAATTTTCAGAATATTTTATGCTGCGGTATAGGTAGGGCCAAAAAAAACACAGCAAGGCTTTGGTAGTTAGAGAAATGCTTTCCTAACAATTCCCACCAAAATGTTCTGTTAAAAAAGCAGTTAAGGTTGCTGCAGGGCAAAACACACCCACACAAGAAATGACAGGTTAGGGGAACCTTTCCTGCATAAGCTATCCTGCTCACCTCATGTTAACCACTCCCAGTGACAGACTCCAAACCCCAACAAGAAGCTCTCCTTGTTTTGCAGGATAAAGAAACAAACTAAACACCTCCTACATGCTTCAATGCAAAACCCTCTGGCTTTTGTAACACTGACATTAGCAGCTGGTGCATGTGGAGAGTCTATGGTGATTATAGGGGGAAAATGAAGACTAAGTGCCCTCTGAGCATAGGCTCTGTTGGTACTGCTGGTCTCAGGGACCTTCTGTGACTTCATCACACTGTTTTTTTCTGTGGTTGGCCACTCCACTTAGTAGACCCCTTCTGCAATGCAGAGCTGAAGAGCCATCTGTTGCTTTTTATTGGACTGGATAATGAGCTATTTGATATACTTACACCAGAATAAAACTTTTCCCTTGCTGAAAAAATAGTTACATCTGCACCAGGTATTTGTATGCAGCTTCTTCTAAATGATTTATTCCCAGCTGGGCCAGAAAAGATTTTACATGAAAGCTGTTTTGTCACCCAGCACTTTGGGGTGGAAGGATGACGATACAAAGTCGTAATTATAATTAAAGCCTTATTTTTAAGCAGAATTTTATGATTGGCATAGCATACAATTCTGTGACCAGAATAGAACAGGATGTTTATAATTAGAATCAGCATATCACAATTTTCTAGGTAGCTTAGCACAAAATTTATATCACAGGTGGGCTTACAGTTCCTAATCATCTGGATGCTCTGCAGAATGGATCAAATCTTAATACTTGGCTTGTGGTATCAATATAGTAATAATGATATAAAATAAAAACATATGGAGAAATATTAATCACTCACTTAGAACTTGGGGGAAGCAGATGATCGTGGAAGTATCCGTGACTACAGGGAGATCATGAGTATTGCTGTCCAACGGCAAATGTGGTCCAAGCCCTGCTTTGTTCTCATAACTGCTTGATTTTATAGATAGTGCTCTGTGTTCTGCCACATCTCCCTGTTTTGTGATGGTGTCATCACAGCCTTCAAGACTGATAAGAAAGGGAGAAGTGAGCCTGGTGCCCAGGAATCTTGAGGCTGATAGGGAAGGGGGAGAATAATTCTGTCTGGTTGCTTGAGACCTTCCAGACCTGATGAGGAAGGGAAAGGAGACTGATACATGACCAGTTTGGTCACAGAGAATGGCCATTTGCCTTTTGAACTGGCATTAGTTAAACTAGCCATATTATGAGGGGTCAAGAACAGGGCGTGCCAGTTAAAGACTTGTATTGAAGAAACCTTTGCTTCAGAGTGTGTTGGTGGTCTTCCATCTACTTTCCTACATAGCTTTTTACCTTCCTACACCTAGAGGCTACTTTCATCCAAGTTTCTTCTGCTCCAGTGGGTCACAGTGACCAGTACTGACAGGGTTCACCCGGTTGTTTAAATGCTAACACAGAGCTAACTCTGCCTTTTTATACCCAGATGCCCTGGAACAATGTTTTGGTGCCACACCAATAAGCTTTGTCTGCTGTCCCTGTGCCACAAGAGGCTTGTGAGTCTTTTCATCCTCTGCAGAAAGGCAAATCTGTGTTGGTCCAGGCACAGAAAGCAGAATTTTTAGGATTGGTCTCAGGGGAGGGTTTTGACATAGCTGCATCAAAACAAAGAGTTAAAGATGAGTAGAGAAAGTACACTTGTGTTACAGATCTTTGTCCATTCGAAATGAGCCAGAGAAGAGGTACTAGTCTAACAATGTCATTTTGTGTCATGAGTGATGTTGACCTTGAAGACACTGAGGACTGAAAACCTCCTCATGGAAACTTTCATACATATGCCAAAGCTGTGACTTGGTTGCAGGCTGTTACTTCAGCAGGCATCTCCAAAATTCAGGCCCTGCTCTTCCTGAGTGCTGTGCTGTATGATTAGCTCTGACCTGGAAAACTGAAATCATATTAAAACTATACTGATTACAGACTGAACATTTTATAGTTCTGTCACAGTGTGAAGGCCCCAGAGTGCAAATTAATGAAGTTTTATATGAATTTATATTTTAAAAAATCACCTTTAAAAAGTCAGCATGAAATTTTTATTTTCTGTCCTTCAGGAAAATCCACCTATTCCAACAAGTTCCAGAGAATCAGTACTTGTTTAGAAGTAATTCTGTAATAACTGAAACATTAATCCTAATGGCTTTTAAATGCCTCTATTAGTAGTTTCTAAGTTTATCACAGGCTATGTAAGGGTAATGAACAAAATAGGGTAAGCTTGGAGCACAGGTCTTTTGAGGATACCTATACAGGACATGCATTTCTCTACTCACTGGTCTGAGAATATGATTCAAAATGGGTGAAATGCTTCTTTTGTTCCCATGACAAGAATACATTCCATGTGGAAGTCATCAGCATCAATGCTAAGCTTCCCTGTAAGCCCTTTTGAGCCACTCTTATTAAATATACATTACACATACACCTGTATAAGTTGAAGACTTGGAAGAACACATCTATTCCCCAGAAATCAAAGTGCTTTCAATGCTGATGCCTGCGGGGGGACAGTGATCATAAAGCAGCCAGAGAGCCAAAGGAATGCTGAGATTTCAGAGCCTGCGTGATTACCCACAGCTGTACAAACAGTACAGTGGAGAAAACAGACTGACCTTGGCCATGTTTTGAGAGTGCCTGATAACCAGGTCCTTCAACAAGCCCTGTTTCAACATGAAGAGGAAAGAAGAGATGGTGACCCTGAGGAACAGGAGGAAACCCAATAATTACTAAAGCAGCAACATCACAAGTCAGCAGCTTAAACATCTTCAGGGGACTGATCTGGGACAAAACCAGTTGGTGATGACAGACATCTGCCTCATGTACCTGGTAGCATGAGAAGTGGATTAAACCACATACATGACAGCGATATCTCAAGTACAAGTAGACAGCACACTTCAAAACATGAATTACTGTGCTTTGACCATCCCAGAAATATCCATGGCAGAGAAATTTTAGTATGTTTGCAAGAATTTTGAAATAGAATTTAAAAAGCAGAGAGTGTTTCAGTGTATTTCTAAGTCCAAAGAGTCGTGGTTATCTTTTGCCAGCTTATTAGTGCCTATATCCTACTGTATAGAGACAACATTGAGGGGGCCCATACTAGCAAATAATTGTAATGCTCATCTCGTTGACCTCCCTTTCACCCTTGCAAACAGGTATTTTCTTTGCTGTTTCTTCACATGTCTGGGGAACACACCCTCCAACACTTGCAAAACCAAACACTATCACTGGGCTGGCCATCAGCATCCCCTCTAACTCTTATCTTGGGCTGTGTCTCTCTAGGGTTGTTAAGTTACACGCTTAACCTCAAGGAATCTCTCTCCCCTCCCTGTGGTGGACAAAAATCAGTGGATCACCTAACCCATAGAGGCCTTTGGCCCATAAATGACAGAGACTTGATTCAGGATCAAAGCTAAAAACTAACTTCTTCCAGAATATCCCACACCTCAGAGCAGGCTGTAGGGATGATCCTCAGCATGGTTGTAGGAAACATCTTGAGGTTTGAAGGAAATCTTAGATTTATCGAGCTGGAAAACTGAGCACTACACAATACTTGTTTTTCTCACCTTTTGAATTCTGTCCTTGCAATGTGCAAATCCTTAGGCATCCCTTTATGTTCACAGCCATCCAGCATCTTGGTAAACAGAAAAAAAAAAAAAAAAACCCAACAAAAAACCCCACCAAAACTCAAAACACAACTAGGGCAGTGAGAAGATGGAAGAAGATCAGAAGGTGAAGGTCACTATTCTGTCACTTCGTGGAGAACTCCCCTCCTAGCACAGGCAGTATGAAAGTGTTTCCCTGTTAAGGGTTCATCTATAGCTGCTGCCAGCTTGGCAGGGAAAGCAACTCTCCGATGAAAACAAATTCCTGTGTTCCCATGACATTGAGTTGCTCCTGCAACACTGCAGCTGTCAAAAAACTTGAGGGACTCCAAGGAGAAACTGCATTTACCCTGGCTGTTTTGCTCTCCCTTTTAAAACACTAGTTTTATATTCTACAGTCAGCCAAGCAACTCTTTAGAAATTTTACAACCCATTCTCCCAAAAGCCTGAAGGCACAAAGCATTCACACAGTGCACAACCTGAGAACTAAAGCATAAAATGCATGAAAACACACAAAGCTTGTTTGGATAGTCCTAAATAAGGTCAGTGAATTTGCCTACACCTTCATCAGCAAGCACTCACCTAACTTAGAAGAGTTAAAACCAGACCATGTTAAAAGCTGATGAAAGCACAAGTAGGTATAGCATATTTAGATCTGTCACACAAAAATCCTGCATCTGATTTACAAGAAAGTGTATGGAGCATGTCCTCACCAGATTATCCATCCACTGAATATCAAGAGCTTTAGAACAAATTTAGAGAATGAATAACTACAAATTGTATGCAATGAGTAGCTGGGAAACAGGATAAGATGCAAGATGAGTCTTTTAAAACTACATCATGCCAAACTAAGCAATTACCATTCTTAGATATGATTAATTCAATCTCTTAGGCAGGGGTAACATGGTCTGTCTCTACTATTGGACTTCAGCAAAGAATTTGATTCAGTGCCACAACTTTGGTGATTGAAAAGCAAACTGGAGAAGAGGGAGACTAGTCAGCAAACTGTAAAGCAGTGAGGAACTGCCTTAAGGGAAGAAGACAAGTTGCATTGGAAAGGTGCTGTGCTGGGATGAGGGAGTTCTACAAGTACCAGTCTTAGGACTTTCAGTATTTTTACTGAGAGTTCAGATATTAAAAAAAAACACCCAACCAAAAAACCAGCAGGGGTGTTGTGAAACCTGACTGATATGTGATGAAATCTGTCAACAGTAGACAGCTGGAGGGTGTTGCTGGTATGCAAAAATTTATAGATATCACAGGCAGAAATCTTTCAGAGATGAAATTATACAAATAGAGTCAAATGGTGTAGTGAAAATCAGACAGAAAAGGAGTAGAAATTATTCTAATAGCATTGTGGAAAAGACACTAGAGAAACGTCATCTGGAATACTGTATACCATTCCAGTTAGATCTATTTTCAGAAAGCACTCAAAGTGGAACAGGTGCTATGAAGACATATCCAGGAACATTACAGGGAATAGCCAGTCTTTTCTATAAGACATTTGAAGAACTTCAGCAAAGCCAAGGATGAGAGAGCTTATGATTTCTCACCGTAAACACTGTGGGGGGACAGGAGGGAAAAAGTCAAACTGTTCAACTTGAAGGGCAATCTGACTCAAAAATATTTGACTGCACTGGTCATCAACAGACCAAGGCTTGAAATTAGAAGAAAGTTTCGAGTTACCAGAGGCATGACCAAAAATGCTACCCACAGAGGAAGACAGCCCCAAATGTTGCTGCTTTTTGGTATGAGATCTCTTTAGTTTCCAAAGAACCTCTACCACATGGCTGCCTGCAGCGACCCAGGCCAGTGCTCCAAGACATCAATTCCCATCTCTGTTCCTGCTCCTGTCCTCACAGCAGTTGCTGGTGGTGTCCCAGGAAGGTGTCCCTCAACTCTGGTCTTACACAAGCAAGCATCTCTCTGGTTGCACAGACTTGAGAGGCAAATCTTTGAAACTCTGTCTCCCAGCCTTCAGGAAAGGTCACTCCCTTTTCCCACAGTGGTGTGCAAAATACAAAATCCTCTTCTATTTCTCCAGCTGCCAGTTTTCCAGAGGCGTTCTTCATTTTGATCTTAGGCAGCAGTTAAACAGCTCATTTCTCTAGCCCAGGTGCTTCCTCCAGCACGGCAACAGGAAACGAGCAGGCTCTGAGGCAGGCAGGTTGCTGAGCCCGTGCAGCTTTTCTTTCCCTACCACTGCACTGCTCTCTGTCCCTGCCCCAGCACTGCGTGCCCTGCTCTTGGCTGTGGCAGCACAAGCATCTGTGGGGACCTGCCTGAGCCAGCACCTGCTCTGTCCAAAACACACACTACTGCAGTTGGAAGAGAGTGCCACACAGGCTCCTGGGGAGAGGAGAAGGGGAGGCACACAGCTACTGTTGATTATCCATGTTATGGCTACACATCCATGACGTCTTTCCCCATAGCGGGAAAGAAATGTGTATTTTGAAAGGTTTAACATTATCTTTTCTGGACCCAACTCCTTTAAAAACAGCATGTTGACTATGGCGGACAGTCAGGTGCTAAAGAACAACAGAGAAGTGCTCTTTCGTATTTTTGGACTGCAAAACCTCCTTCTTGGAAGAAGGGACAGAGGAGAGTGAGGATCAGGCAACAGGACTGTAAGCTCTGTCAATTTTACCGACTCATCTGGAGCACCTTAGACCCCCCCAAAGCCATTGATCATCTCTTGGGGACTGGCTTTTTGTGTGATCATAGCGATGCACATTTTCACCACCACTGCTCTGACATGCAGCTGCACCTGCCCCTCCTTCCCAACCTTGAGGCTGACCACTAGGAAAATGCCCTTTGTCACTTTGTCATTGCTGGCCATGCCAGGTTTACTAAACCACCCACCTTTTTTATTCAGCATTGTACTGGCCTTGCAAGAACTGGAACTTTTCCAAATACTGCTTGAAGCCACCCCGCCTCCGCTCTCCCTCCTTGCTGGCAGAGGCTTTCTGCAGCCAGATGAAGGAGTGGGTACCTGCAGGGTGTCCCCTGCACTCCAGGAAAGCAGGGTCTGCTGGGAAGGTTAAAGCTGGCTTTTCCTTTGCACATGCTGGCATCAAGAAGGTGCACAGCACCTGCCCATAGTTGCAGCTCATGTGAATGTGAGCTCTACTGGAACCCAGAAATCCCCTGGGTTTTGAGAAGGGGATCTTGCCAGTTTTCACAGAAACGCATTAATAGGGAACACACTGTGAGCAAGCTTGTGGAAGGCAGGGAATATGGGGCAGGGCTGTTTTAAATTTCTCTTACCACAGTACAATCCTGGCCTGTGCCCAAGGCTTCTCCAAACTGTCCAGGTACCTCCTCTAATGGTGAGCATTCAGAGGTAAACCTGTTCCTATGCAGATGGGACAGACAAATGTCACAATAAATAGTTCAGCAGTCTATCTTTAGAGCAGAGCTCCCGCACATAAACAGAAAAGTAGCTATTTCACTCACTCCTTTATATGTTGGCCCTGATGTCCCAGTCTGACTGACCTTTCACTAGTGTGAAACCTCTGAGGGCTATTTTCATCCTAGTGCAAATCAGCAGAGCTTCGAGGTTGGCATCACAGCAGGCTCTTACCTCATGGGGACTGTCCCAGCACAACCTTCCTCCGGAGCACACCTCTGGGCAGGAGATAACAGGATCTGCTGTGCATGCTGAATATTGCTGTCTGTAGCTGTCCCCACCCCCGACCAGAGGAATCCTGAGCCAATCATTTAGAATTTCCCTCTTCCCTTCCTTAAGAGAGGCCCCAAAAAGTAGCATAATCTTCCCTTCAGACAGTGTTTCTGCCACCCTGCTCCCTTTGCTGCAGCCAGTGAGGAGGTGAGCAGTGCAGTTCTCTGTGGTCTTCTGCGGTCAAGAGAGAGTGAGGTGCCTGCAGAAACCAATTTATCCCTCCTAAAATCTTAACCACGTCTCTCTCTGAGAAAGTGCTTAGGACAACTTTGCTCCTGACATTGGTGCTTCATTTAAACACCTAAAATGAGGTGTGGACAAATCCACACCCTTCTGCTTCTCGCATGATGTTTCACAAGCAGAAGTGTTGTAATTCTCCTGCTTGCTGCTCTCAGCCACTAATGTTAGATGGGATGTTAGATAAAGTACATCCACCCACGATCTGGCAGAGCTCTTTCCCCCAAGTGACATAAATGATAATTTTATAATATCTTGCTTCACTAGATATCCAACATTGATGGTGCAAAGGATGCATATTTTCATATTTGGCTGTGATCAATAACACAGTTCCTATCTCTGGTAACAACAGCCCACAACACCGAGGGTTGGATCCTGTGTGGTGGTTGTCAAAATGACTGTGTTTTGTAATCAATAGCCTGAGAGTCTTTCTCAGAAAGATTTGCATTGCATGATCAACAGCGACAGTAGTCCAAGCCAAGCTGATGAAAGAGACAGTTAATCCCAAAGAGCCAAGTTCCTGGAATGTGCCCTGCTCTGCGAGGGCATCACTCAGCTACGTGCATACAGCTGGGTATGTCTGGTGTAGCTGAAGCTGCTAGTTAGCCAGAGGTTGAGGCTTCATTGGTGGTTGGGGCTTTTTTGCCTTTTTATTTTTTTTTTTTTTGAGGAAGAAAAACATCCACACTTGCTCCACAGGAAAAGAACAAGTAATCTACCCACATGGAATATATGCAGTTATCCTTGTTTCATCCTTGCTTACTTTCACCTTCTGCTAGTGTAATTTGAGTGACAAGATTTTTCCAAACACCAAATTAGGATAAACTGTAGTTGCGTGCAACAGATGAAGGGGAATAACTGGCAGGCTTTTAACAAATCAGGAATGTCTGCACAGGGCAGATACTGAAATGCATAAACTTTGCACTGTTTTACAAAAACAGTCAAAAGCAGAGCCACACAGGTAGAGTCCTACAGCTGTAGGGTGTCTATGCTTCAGTTCCCACTCTGCTCTTCCCCTGGAGGCAGCTACAGCTGAGCTGTGACAGCTGAGCTGCATGTGAAGCAATTCCTAAACCACTTGAAGTTTTCAACCTGACATGTTAAAGCAAACTCCCCTTACCCAAGTAGGGGAGTGAAAGAAGCCCAAGGCATGATTCTTTAGGGAGGTAAAACACCCCAAGTGGCACAACCCCTGGTGCCTAAAGAGGGACATTTGCACATATGAATGGTCAAGACACCCCAGGACACAGTGGTTTGCACCTGCTTTGCCCTGATGCACATGCTACACCCTGCCCAGTGCAGTAAGGGACACGCTCTGAGTCACATTCAGTGCAAAGTCAGATCTGAGCCAACATATGTGTGTGTGCCAGAAGCCAGCCTGTGAAACAGGCTTTCCTCACCATTGATTCTACAGAGCTACACACACCCTGGCAATGAAGCACCATCTCTAAAAAGCATCCCAACATAAGAGGAAACAGCAATGACAAACAAAACTAAAACCACATGAAACTGCATAGGTAGGCCATATCACCTATGGTGTCTGAGCATCACTTGGCTTCATGCAGAACTGCTGACTGACAAGAGCAAAGGCTTGAATTAAATGAGTTTTAAGATGAGGTCCGGTCACTGACTATCTGCACTTTGCCAGGCTGCTGCAATATAAAATGAAACAGCTCCGTGTTGATCATAAGTGAAGGTACCAAAACATGTCAACCGCTTGCATGGTGCTTGGCAGAGCAGACACAGGGAATATCGCACTTCAGGGCACCTGGTTGGGTCTCACTGGCCAAAGCCATTTCTCTTGGCTCTCCAGCTGAACTGGCAAAGCTGACTTTTGCCACTCCAAGGATAAAAGGCCAGGACTAGGACTGGCTCTTACCAGTCAAGAGAACATAGAAATGGTCAAGCTGTTACAGGGAGCTTACAGAAGATTTTGGAGAATTGGATAGGCTGTCATAACACCATCATAGGAGGCAGAAATAGCAGAGGTGGGAGCAGGGCAGTACTTTGTATCCTCCCATTCCAGCTTCACAAGCTCTGCTCTATCTAAAATACCTAGGAAAGCTGCCACCATTCCAGCTGCCTGCTTTGCCACCAGTGACAGCCAACTTAAGTGAGCATTCCCCTTGTCTTGCTCCCTCAAAGCCCAGAAAGAGCTTCATTTCTCCTGGTGGAGGGAAGATGCTGCTTTTATTTCTCTTTCAGGCTTAGAAAAGCCGTAACACAGCAGAGCAGATAGGAGAGTCCAGATAAAGGAGAAGAGCACAGGCTGAGTATGGGGCCAGGCCCCCAATCCATTCATTCGCAGGTGACCTGGCATTCCCAGCACGAGGCACCTGAGTGCTGGATGGGAACTAAAATGTGGGGCTGGGAAATTGGGTAGCTGAGAAGGATTTACATGGCTGTGCCCTACGTGCTGCAAGCCCCCCCTGCTTACGTGCTGGGAGGGACAGGGCTCCTCCTGCCTGGCACAGAGCTGCCTCAGCCCTGGGCTGCGTGCTGCCCCGCTCGCACCTTGGCCCCACTTGGATTCACACATGCCACACAATGCCTTCACACAGATATATTTATCAAGCTAAAAAAAAGTTCTTGTTAGCTGTTGTGTTGGCTGTGAGGCTGAGTTGTGCTATCTAGGAGGGAAAAAGAGGCCACCTGGAGCTGTAAAAATCTCATAAGCCTGCAAAATAAGGAGGGCAGCATGCTGGTGGGAGGTTGGATATTTACTGAAGTGGAAGAATTCCAATACAGAAATTATTCTCTTTCACTGCACGGTCCCTCCCCCCACCATAAAAAAATATTTTCCTTTTTACATATTTCCTGGAATATGTGATTGTACTGGAAGAGCATTTTATGCTCCTGTTATGAAAGGGAATCCAGTGGGACAAAGTCATTCTTGGAATAACTTTCAATGAAATCAAGAGTTACAACTGGACTGACTTCAGTGTAACAAGTCCTCGGGATATTGGTGGCTGCTGCAGTCATGTTTTTGTAGGCAGTCTGGATCTACAAGTTTTCCTAGTATAATAATTGCAATAAGAACTGTGAGGTTTTGTAACCAAACTCGTTTATGTTGGCAAAGTCCCATCTTTGGATGATAAAGAGGTGACTTATACCACTTAATTTCTTCCAGTTTTTCCTTGGAATTGCTCTTCTATTAAGAAATGTGTTTATGCTGTCTACACAATAGGTGTGAATGATTACTTCTGCATTGTCGTAACAGTACCCTTTTCCAGCACAGACAAGCTAAAATGTCTAAACTATTTTATTTTGTGTAATGCAAATATTAGGATATGGTTGGGGAAGAAAGAAACTACCATCTTAGAACAAAATATATTGATGCCCTACGATAGCCTGCAAGGTAAATTCTGCGTGACAGTAAGAGAACAGAATTCACCAAAATAATCTAGAACATTTTCTTTCATTATTTTTATCACAGTTGGGATCTTTATTTCCTAAGCCATCTGTATAAAAATCTGCATGAACTTATAGCCTGTATATGTCTATTTTAATTTCTAAGATCCAAGTTAATCTTGTTTGCAGCATGCAAAGAACTTGAGCAGGATGTGATACCACTTTATGTCATCCCCACTTAGAAGTGCAGTAGCCGTGCAGTATCACTGCCTGGCCAGGCCAAGGGGTAGTGGGATACCGACATATTTGCCATTGCCAGTTTGACTGCAAATGGTCCAAAGAACTTCTGGGAAGCAGATGTTCCCTGGGGCATCTCCTGGAAGTGAAAGGGAGCACGCTAAAGAGAACAAAATTGCAGGGGTAAAAATCTAAGAATGGGGAAATATGGGGTATCTCCTTGAAGGTGGGATTTCACCTTGTATTTTGTCCTGGAAAGAATGGAGATAGGTTCAGAAGGTTCTTAGAGCAAAGATAAGCAGGTGTGTTTGATGGTTTAAAATCAGTGAAGCTCAATCTGTGCTTGTAGAGAGCAGCTTTACAATATTTCCCCATGTATGGCACACACCATAGGAAAACTCCAGATCAGTACCATAGCGTTCCTTAAAATAAGCCTCGGAGATAATTCACACATCCCAGCAGAGATGGGAGAGCTGATGAAGGACAAAGAATCCATGTAGGATCTAAAAGGGAAGAAGGAGCTTTGGGGTACCTCAATTTGCAGATTGTTCCTGAGTGGCCCATTATGGGCTAGAATAATGAAAAACAGGCCCTTGGTCCTAAAGCCTCCCCTCGAGATACCTGTTTCTTGAGGCAACTTGGAGCTCACAGCAATTAGGCTGTGGGTGGGAGGAATTTGCTCTGGGGGTGTCAGGGCTATTCTGGCACCCTGTAGCTGGCTTTCCCCAGGGCTTCTCACTCTCCAGCCCATCACAGCAGTAATGCATATCCTTGATGCAACAGCAACGGGGCCTTGGGACACCAGGAAAGGTGGTGCTGGAAACAAACAGCCATTGCCAGTGATTCAATGGCCTGCAGCTCGTTTGCAGTGAGGCCCAAGGGGTGTGCTCCTTCCTGCGGCAACCTGGGGCACAGCAGAGTCACTCCACCCGTTGTGCACATGCAAAGAAGCCCATCTGCACGTACAGAGAAACGCCATCAGCTGCAATATAAATGGACTTGTATAAGTTGGGCTGAATTCTTCTCTTACTGAGGTGAGGAGGTCAGTGAGAAGGAGAGACAAAACAGCAAGCAAAGAAAACAACTTTTGTAGCAGCCCTGTGAATATGTATGCAGCTGCAGGGTCAATGAGTGTGTGTCTCACAGCCACAGAAAGGATGTTGCAGCAATCAAGGTATAAGAGAAGGAGAGTTCGGCACAGTTTGGGCTACCAGGCAGGCTAAAAGGACTGTACCTTGTAGATATTACCCAAAAATTTTCTGCAAGACTAAAAATAGCATGGATATACCAATGTTTAAAAGAAGAACAAAAATGAAGCCCATAAATATTGTAAGTCATATGAGATGCAGAACTTTAGAGCTTATAAAAGAAAGTGATGAAAATGAAATTATACTAATTCACACTATCTAGTTTCAATCTCCAATCACCAGAGCCAAAACAAGCAGACAGCTTTATTTACTGTTTTTTTCATTTTTTTCGGGGATGTACAAACTGAAGGCACTGTATGCCAGACCTCCCATGCTTCTCATATACAGACCATGTTTCCTGCTTGCACAGGCCTCTCTTTTCTGCCAGAACCTCAAGCATGTGCTTTGGTGGCTACCTCAAAAAGTGCCTGGAGGACTGAAAAGGCGAGAAGCAAGAAACTGTCTGTGTCAAAGCCTGAGGAACAGGCTTTGTGAATCCCACTCTGCAGGTCAGACATCTGCCTCAGGTTTGCAGGATTTTGCAAAGTACCTCATGTGCCACCTTCTCTTGCCTATGAGTTAGGATGCCCACCAAAGGAAGCTGGTGTCCTGGTCTTGAACTGACAGCAGCAGATCTGACTATGAACAAGGACCAGCAGCTGCTATGCAAGTCTTGGCACCACCAGGGGTGCTTGGGGGCATTTTAGACTTTAGTTAAAGACCCAGGACCCTTAGTTAAGCATATCTCCTGCTAAGATACTCAAATCTTTCATCTGATTTAACCCTCCATCCCCGCTCAGGGGTATTAAGGGTTTAGTTCAGCATTTGCAACAAGACCCAGATAGATGAAGAGCTTAAGGTGAAAGGACAAGCTAAGCAGAGGAGCTGCAGCAGAGGCTGATCCTTGTCCCAGCTGGGGAACAGCACAGAGCCCTGTCACTTGTGCTGTGTGCTGCTTGAAGCACTGGACACGAGCCGGCTCAGCACAAGCAGACCCTGCATGAGCACACCAGGCTCAGTCCCAGGGGAGACAAGGCAGCCGAGGGAGGGGCAGGCAGGCTGCTGGGGCAGTTGAGGCACCCCTGGGGCAGCATGGGGAAAGGAAGGGAGGGAACAGCTCTACTCAAAGCCCTGCTGTGCAGTCATAGCAAGTCTGCAACTACAGCCTTTGTAGGCAGCCATATGGAACCAACCAGGCTGGAGACTCAAGTCTTCTTCCAGTTGTTGTTAAAGTGTCAGTACCCCAGCCCAGTCCCACCCTGGCTGTTACCGTTCTCCTCCTAACCACCACTACCCTCCCAGGTTTGTCAGCAAAACTGTACATGTTTTCCCTGGTCCTCTGGAATCAAAGTGAGCAAGGTCTGCCTGTATCTAGTTCAATGCTAGTAAATAGGTCAAGGAAAGCTGGTGGGGTGTGTGCGTGCCTGAGTGCTGGGTGAGTGGTAATCTCCTCAGCAGACAGACCTGGAGTTTACAGACTGACTTAGGCACCTCTGTGCTGAATTGCCCCATGCACCCAGGAGCTGACTTTGGCTTGTGTTCAGTACAAGCTACACCAAGAGGGTGAGTCTGGTCAGAGGAACTCCAGATGTGCCCAACACTTTTTCATCCCTACATGCTCCTTGACTGCCTCTTCCCCCCACTGGCAGTCAAGGAGAAGGTTCCATGGAGGTCCAGCTGGCATCAAGCAGAGCCACACCACCCTGCACACACAGCCAGGGGCACAGTCCCGCCCCTCTGGAACAACAGGGTGTGAAGGCAGGGGGTCCTGGCCATGCAGGGTGCATTCCCTCTGTCTCAGCGCACAAGAGCCTGATGCCACTGAGCTGCCTTCTCATGCCAGCAGTTTGCATGCCCCTAGTTGCTTGCAGCTAGTGAGAAATGGTTTTGGTGATGCTTTCAACACTCAGATCTTGAGTACCGGGGCCTAGCAATGCTCTCCTCCTATGTGTAATACATGTCCTGTGGTGTAGATGGGTTTGGGTTGAGCTTATGAGAGCTGAGAATTTGCTAGTTCTCACATCTTCCTTCCTTCTCAAGCACTCTCAAATCAAGATACCACAAACAAACCACTTTCTTGCAAGTGCCTGTACTACTGTTATATATAATTCAGAACTGCAAAATCACTTTCTCCAGGTACCTTAGCAGGCATTAGTGTGAGATTCTCTGACAAGGGATCCAAGGAGACCCATTGTTGACTTCTCTGTACAAGCAAGAACCTTACTCTAAAAAAGATAATTATCAAGAGGGTGTTTGTGCACATTCTTGGTTTTGGGGACTCTCCTTTCTCTTTCCCACCATGACTCATAAAACTCATTAAGCCAGAATATGCCTAGTAGAACATTTAATTACTCAGCAGTTGCAGGGTAATGAAGAATCTATGTTTAACAGGCTGACAGCAAGATGGCTTTATGTAGAAAGCTGTTTAGATGTCAGTATAGCCAGTGCCATCCATAAGGCTTGGCAAGCCATATCAGGCACCAAACCAGCAAGCAGGAAGGTACAATTTGTGCCAGGAGTAGGCTCAAGACACTAGTGATTTGCATAAACAGCCTGAAAACCTGCCTGTCATCAGCATGTCTGGGGCAATGTGGGGAAACATCATCTGGTAAATCAACAGCCTTGCACTGCACAGTGACCTAGATAGGAAATACGATGCAAGAAGGGAGAAGGTGAGACTGTGCACTGTTGTAACACAAAGATCAGGTTATTTGCTGCTGCTTTTATTCTAGCTATGAGTTTAATAGTCAATAAGCCACTTGAAAACAAATTCTAGCCTCTCCCTTCTTTCTCAGATACTCAGAGCAATACAGCATGCAGCCAGACCAATTTCTGAACAATATATTTCAGTACTTAGCAAAATGTTAAAATATTCTTAAAACCACTGCAGACATCTCAGCTATGGGTGCACGACTTCAAGAGCACAGCCTTAGGGTGTCTGAGAAGATGCTCAGAAGGATTAAACCAACCTTGGAGTGACTACTTCTCTCTTGTGTGTGTGAACAGGCTTGTTTACATAGAGAAACTCTTTCCATCGTGGCCTTTGAGATTGCAGTAGATGATCCAGTTGCAGCAGGCTAGGATATGCAAGGATGACTTTGCTCACTGGAATAAAAAAGCAAAGGGAGGTTTTTGGGAGGAAATGCATGACACTGTTACAAATCCCCTCCTATTTGTACATTTTGTCCTGATTACTTAGAAGCCAACATGATCAAATGATTTGTCATCAGTTTTGGTTTTGTGAGGTTTTTCTCCTTGTAATTTACCTTACAATTAGCACTTTGTATCATACGTTCTAGCCCATCTAAGGTCTGGTCTTAAAATTCTACCATAAAACCTCAGCACACTGAAAGAAGTAAGCACTGTTCTGGTACAGAAAGCACATCTCCCTCACCTTTAAAGAGATGAAGAAATTGGAAGCATTTTTAAAGAAATTGTAGCTGGATGATACTTTCAGGAAGGCAGAGGAATGATATCCTTGTAGGGCAATGGCTCAATTTTCCTGTATTATTTTCATATTGTTTTTACATCTACAAAATAAAGATGTCTTTTAATGCTGAAACTCTGCTGGCAGGAAGAAAAACATTCAAAGATTGCATATCAAAGGTCTTTGAGCTCAAACAATAACTTATCTATAGGCCAGTGTTCAATATGCAGTCTGTAAGAAGGAAAATAGCTTCCTTTCATTTTTTCATTCTGTAGGCAGCATATTGTCTCCAAAATTAGCCTTCTTCACTCCAAATTACTGAGCTTAGCCAAAATTAAGTCTCATTTTTATATTTTCAGATTTTTTCCCCCAAAAGTAAACAAGTAGTGGAGTATGCCTCTTTCAAATGTATAGTATGCAAGACTGATATTACCACGAGGCTGAGCTATCAGAAGCCAGAGAGAAATTTTCCTTTTTCAATTCCATTTTTAAAGTAATTTCTTTTGAAAATAATACATGAAACTTTATCCAAACACAATTCCTCCCAATAATCAAACTGTAGCTAAATCTTGAAAAAATTCACTGTAGCAAAATTTTGCAAGAGAGAGCTTTTTAATCTGCCATCACAATCAAGGAGACCTGCATTAATGAAAAGGGAGAGTGGTAGGTCAGAATCTTCTAGCTTCTGTAACAGTCACCTGGTTTCTTTCTGTATTTATATATTTTTAGAAACAAAATTCCAAGTGTTTTGCTCTTGAGACTTAGTCCAGGGTTATGTTTGTGATTACTCACATATTATCACACTCCATGACAGTCCATCAGAAAAATTGAATAATTTCTACATGGTAAACTACAGCATTTCTTACAGCATGTACTGCTGTATTCACTGCTCCCAGTGAAACCACTTCTCCATTTGTGGCGGGGAGGGAAAGATCCCCTCTTCAGGAGTGTTTCTTGACTGATTTAGGCAGGTATCTTCTTTTGTCACTGTGACTGCATTTTCTACACTGCTGTAATCAGTTTCTGTATAGCATCTAAGGGAGTTTCTCCCTCCACATGCATTTTTGGAAGAGTCTTACATCTTGATTATTCTCCTCTCAACCTGTACTCACACCTCATCTCACAACGAAGGAGATCTGTTCCCCCTCCTGGTCCCACCACACTGTTCCACCACTCTGTTTCCTCTGCCTCCCTCAGAGCTCAGCACTCCCCCACAAACCGACATTGCAAAACCTCCTCAGGGATGAAGACCTCCTCTATTTATAGAGCACTGAGGCTAGATGAAAGTTTCCAGAGAGTCTTCTGGAAGAGCTCACATCTAGCTGCTCTGAAAGCTTCCAAAGGGAAACAAGCTTGCACCTTGCTTTAGAGCTTTGCCCGGCCTCTAACAATCACTAAACCTTTGCAGTACAGTATGTAGTGCACAGTGTAGCATGTGTTTGATGTTATACATTGGCATTTATAAACCTCGGAAAACTTTTCTTCCTGACATGCTTGGGGCAGATTCTCTACCATGAACCCATATTCTCAACTGATTTCTGTCCTAGGTCTGTGATTCAGTGCTATCTTAAGATAACAGAGGGGAAAAAACTGTTTTTAGCTTTGTGCTGTGGTTTTTCCTTAAAAGATTGAGGTTGATATTTTAAAATCAAAAATAAGGTTCCATTAACAAATGCACTGCTGCATGTTGCTCTACAAAGACGTGACTCAGCATTTCTTTTACTCATGTCACAAGTTAAATACAGAATATGCTTTAAAATAGTGGATAAATGGCTGTAGCTGTAGCTAAAATAAGGTAGGAGTCAGGCTGGGTCCACGGGATGGGGATAACCACAAATAGAGTCTGTGTGTGTATATGAGCTAGCCATGTTCAGCCTCTGAAACTGATAAGTTGCTGTTTATTAAAAAATAAAAGAAAAAGGCAGCAAGCCCTTAACTACTTTTGCCCACAGCACATGGCTTTTACTGGAGGATGTGTTTGCACAAAGGGAGTGTTGCCTCCCACACAAATTTCAACAACCATTTGAACAATTTGGTAAATAGGTGAGGACAGAGCCTTCATCTATTGTCTGCCTATCCCCTCCAGTCAGAAGTCAATCACACAGTTAGGGAGCTCTAATCTGAAGGAGAAATCCTTTTTAGGAATCTGCTTTTTAATGAAAACTTCTGAACATGGTCCCAGCATTACCAAAAATCTGAGGGTACACACATACACCCCAATACAAACAAATAAGCAAACAACAAAACACACCCAAAACAACAACAAAGAAGAGAATAATTCCAGGAAAAAAGTATAAGCCTAATGCAACAGGAAAGGAAGAAAAAAGTGAAATCCACTTTCTGATGAGATAAGTGTTATCATCTTGCTTTGCACTGGGAAGTGGAACAAGAAGGAGCAAGTTGCTTCTTGACCTGTTTTTTGCTTCTGCATAAAAATAAAAGGCCATTTCTTCTAGTACCAAAGGAGACCTTTTCTCTAAGTCACTAGTTAGCTGACTGGATGAGCAAGGAACAGGTTCAGGTGACTGTAACAGTAACAAACTGATGCAGAATGATAGCAAGACTCGATCACAACCCAGCACTAATTACAGCTCTGCAGCACTTACTATCACTCTGAACACAGAACAAGGATGTTAATAATACAAATTCAGCTGTGCACTTGCACAAAATCTTTGTAAGCTTAATTTTCCAGGACTTAATATTTCAGTACTGCTTTGTAAAAGCTCTCCAATGTACAATTCCAACATTATGTTTCTGTGGATCCATGAACAGCATTGTGTCATCTCAAGGCCCCTTGAAAGAGATAAAATGAATAGTGTCAGTTCAGATCATGCAGGTAGGAGACAACAATTTTCGTAATATGAGAATTTAAATTACTGTGGATTCACTACGACTAGCATTCCTGGTTTAGTAAATATGTGTCCTTGGTATAAGTTGCTTGGGATGTGCTTTAAAACATGATGAAATACTTTACTCTGGTATTAGTCAAAGAGTATTTGCACAGAGGGTTGTGCTTGTTAGCATAGGAAGAATAAGAAGACACAGAACACCATCATGATGAGTGTGCATCAATATCACACCACCATATTTGTTCAGTTCTAAAATATCAATAACTATTATCATAAATAGCCAGAACCGTTCAACTACTAAAACCTGAAAAGAAAAACAAACAAGCAAACAAAAACTTACAAAATCAGAGTCCCTGGCATGCTGTTTGCACCATCAATAGCCTGAAACACCTCTCCTTGCATCCTTAGATAGCAGTATCCGTTGATGCTATCCTGTCTTGGTACAGAATCTCCTACACTTTGGCTCTTCTGATTCCCTCAATACAGTTTCAAAATGAAAAGCTTCTCTTCAGTCAGAGAAGAAAGAAAGTAGAAATGGGTTAAGTTACATAATGTGAAGTAAATAGAAGTGAAGTTACATGACATGGCAGCTCACTGTTCTGACTTGGGTGGTCCTGCTTTTCCCTCCCCAACTCCTGGCCCTGCTGGTCCACACCCTCTCTCACACCACATCAAACCACTTGGTAAACTGATCCAACTTGTTAATGGAACAGAAAACTGCTCTCTTGAACCAATTCACCAAAGGGCTTGACAAGAGTGATGCCAAGGAGAATGGCTCTGGAGAGAGCAGAACCACCCCTTCTGGTGGCAGCAACTCAACACCACGTCTTAAATGAACCCCAGCTGCAGAAAGCGTTGGAGAAGGGCACAAGAGAAGCACTGAAAGCAAACAGAAGGGCATGGAGTATAATCCCGTGTCTTTGAGAAGAATGGAAATGCAAGAATAGACATCCCAAAGCCCTTGCGATGGCGTAGACACTGAACGGTGCAATGGTAGGAGAGCAACAGGACATTGGATTGTGTAATGCATCAGAGGGGGCCATGGGAACACAGGCCGTCTGGCAGAAGGAGGGATGGGTAGTGACAGAAAACACAACACTGAGTCCACCTGGATTGTGGTGACTCTGGGGTTGGGGCTCACAAAGTGCTTGTGTCTGTGTCTGTGTCTGTAGCCAGCCCTGGCACAGGTGAGCTCTTTGGGGCAGATGTGCTACTTTGATAGTTTTAACAAAACATAAGATATAATATTGTATCCCTATTGTTCAAGAAAAGAGGGAGGGCACCATTGTTCACTCTAAAAACAAGCAAAAATGAAGCCTTCCCCTATCCTTCTCAAGAAATTGCCTCATCAAAACAAAACAAAACAAAACAAAACAAAAATCAAACTGCTGAGTGTTATTGAGGAATACCACCTAGTCAGTCTTATCAGCACAAAACCTAACTATTACCTTTTCCTTCCTCTCTTAAATTACTGACACAGGTCTCTCATAGCAGCAAATGTTTTAAGCTCACTGTTTTCTTGGAATCTCCCCAACTTGTACAACTGCCTCCATAAGAAAAAGAGTTTAGGGGTATCAGAAATTGTGCTAGTCATGTGAGAAAGGGAAAAGAAACTGCATCTTCACCCAAAGATAAAACGTCCAGGTTTTTAACAATTTTGTCTTCATAGTTTCAAGGAACACTTCTTGAGTTCCTCTCTTGAGCTCTGGATAACTGTTCCTAGGTAATCAGAAAAACAAACAAACAAACAAACAAAAAACACCCAAACAAGCAGAGACTTTGTAATTCATTAAACAGCACGATATATTGCAAAGCATGAGCTGAGGTGTTCTCAAGCTTCCCAAACCAAGGGGCAGAGGGCAAACTGTCCTTGCCTACACCCCAGGGCATCCCTGTTCTCTTTTCCAAGTACAAGACCAGGCACTGGCAGAAGTAAGAACTACGTGCCTGGCAGCTGAAAGATGAGGAAAGAGAAAATATGATGTGCAATAAATCAGGTACACACAAAATAATCATGGCAGGTCACATCATCCTAACACTGCTCGGCATTGTTTCCACCTTAATGATCTTTCAGCATGTCACCATGCTGAATCATGATGACAGAGGGGCAGGAAGCACATATCAGATGCAGAATGAACAGGTCATTTTGTGATTATGGTGCTACAAAGCACTGGGCTTTCTTTATGTTGGAGTCCTCTGTTCTCACTTTGGAAGATTTGTCTGCACCAAAATCAAGAAAAGTTTCTGGAGCAGCTCAGATAAATTTGATCTACTCACAGATAAAACAGGAATCTCTCTCTCTCTTTTTTTTCCTCCCCAAAACTGCTTATTGCTGTATCAGTGCATGGATTTCAAATGGGTTTTTAAAATGTTCTTTAAAAGAAATTTTCTGTTCATAACTGGACTTCAAGCACGCTGAAGGCCTGCTGGCTTGCTTAAGTTAGAGGCCAAAAATGTACATAATTGTCAATCTTTAGCAAGACAGGGAGTTCTTTTCTAACCAAAGCCAAAAATACTCCCTCTGGAGAAATCTCACAAACAATGTGAAAAAAAGCTTTTGAACTTTCCATGGTACAAAGTTTAGAATGAGGACAAAACTGGAATAAGCTGGTCTTGAGCATTTTCTAAGCTATGCTGCATTTCCATTGCTTTACAGATACAGACATCTGGAAGCAGAATTTCCAGTTAAAAAGAAAAAGACCCCATTGTTTTGTATTCCACTAGCATAATTAATTTCCCTTAAACATGAATAAAATTATTACAGTAGACAAAAATTTTAATATGTATTAATCTCTCTGGATCAATCCTAATGATATTTTTCGTGCAACAAAAATAGGCAATATTCCCAAATATGAAAATGCATATAATTTCAGACAGATTCAGGGACACCAATACCAACTTAGTTAAACAGCCTTGAGGAATCTCATAATATTAAAGACAGTATTAAACACAAGTTTATACAGAATAATTGAGAATACTCCTTATAATTTAGTCCAACACTTATGAACTCAGATTATAATGAAAGGTTTTTTCTTTTAAACATCAGACCATTATGATATTCAGTGATCAACAATGAACTTATTCTATTACTTTTATTTCAGCAAAACCTTTTAGGGAAACTCTACAATGGCATCAACAAGCAGTAAGCAGAATGACAAATGGCACACTGCAGATTATTTTCAGAGCTCTGAGCCAAATTCTCTGTTGTCCCAAAAGCCCTTTGCCACTTCATACTGTGGAAAACACCAAGATCTTGGCCTGGATCTTGAAAAGTTCTGAGACCCCTTCAGTTATGCTGCCCAAGTGATTTGAGGGGACTCTGTGTTTGGTCATGTGCTCCTCTGTAATGGCTGGCACTAGTCCCACCAGGCAATAACTCCACACCTTCCAGATCACCTCTGCTGGGTGACCCTTTCCCTGCTTTGCAGAAACAGGGGCCAGGGGAGGTATCTGGGAGATGAATAAACCATGCTAACCCTTTGAATACCTCAGGAAAAGAGCACGCATTCAACAAAGGAGCACTTGCATAGCCTTGTGGATGCACTCTGTACACTTTGTCCTGACTAGAAAGGAAGTGAGTTTAACAGAGAATCCAATTCAGACAAACAGTTCTCTCCTTTAATTTGGAAAATCGGCAAACCTGTTACAGTTCACTTGCTAGTATGAAAAGCAAGCTTGAAAAATGGCACTGTTGAGACGAGTGAAAAATGGTCTAAGTGGAATAGTAGGAATCAGGTTGAAGAACATGGTGGAGTGGTCTGGGTGGAGGAAAACAAATGCTACAAGCCCCCAAGTTCTGACTTTTAATTATAATGCTGTTGTGGACATGCATGTCCCACTGATGCCTGACGCTGCCACCCACCTCAGGAGCACATGTAGCTTCCAAGAGGCCTTCTGGCAGCAATGAAAAACTTAGCCTGGAGTCTCAGCACGTTTTTTTTCCCATTCACAGCAAAACTATTTCAACATGAGATTACTTTTCATTTCAACTTTATTTCTAAACTGACTTTGTAACCTTCTACAATCTTGTAACTCTGCATTCCCCTTCTCCCCAGGCTTCAGAGATTCTTTTTTGGTTGCTTATATAATCTCAGCGCTGCAGTACGCAAGCCATCTAAAGCATGGTATAAATGCAGCTATTATTACTACTTAATAAAAACAGAAAGGTTATTCATTGACCAACCTTTTATTTTCCCCTTTCTAATAAACATATCAAATCCATATCTAAGTGGTGATAAAAAACTATGACCTTGCACTAAGTTTACCCCCCAACATCCTCATCATGACTGGTATTTAAGGAATATTTTCACTGCATTCTCTGCAAAGCATTACCTAGTCACTAGTAAAGCTCTTTTCCAACATTCACTGACACAGGAAAGAAATTAGCTATCTTAGAAAGGCCAGTTTAGTGTCCAAGTGAAGAGTAATCAGCTGAAAAGAAAGAGAAGGAAGTCCCTTCCTCCTCTCTTCTGGAAACCATCATATTGATCATTTTACTTTGTATACCATATGTTGCTTTTTGTTGTGCTTTGTCCTTACACTGTCTTTTAAGGAACACGCTCTTTAGCAGTGAATAGAGTCTTACGTGCTTAGAAAACATTTCTAGCATGTTGCAGACATTGTAATATAAATACACATTTTCTTCCTGAGTTTCCCTACCACCACTGCTCCTCAACACAGCTTTGTCACTGTAAAACAGCCTTCAGTAAGCTTTGTGTCACTGGTGCAGTGCTGCAATAATAAGGCAAAAGGTCCGTACGCCCAAAGATGGATTTTGTTGAACTTGGTGTTGACCGTGCTGTGAAACAGTATGATGTCATGACAACCTGAAGTATCTTAGCACATTAGCAAATGTGAAAAACTAAGATGCAAACCTTTAATTGCATCCCAAAAGACATGTGGAAAAGAGAGGGAAAGAACAAAAGACTTTGAAGCCAAATTAGCCTGTAAATTAATAACTATCATTAGATTTTAGCCAGGCACCATATTTGTGCCTTGGTCTTTTTCTTAGTTGTTTCATGGTTGGATGATTGAGTTTCAAGTCTGTGACTTTAATTTCCATTGAGTTTGCTGAAAGAGTACACAACAAATGCAAAAGAACTTTAACTCTTCAGTTTCTGTCTAGAATACCACTATTTGAACTTCTCAAGCTTTTGAAAATAACAGCCTTGACTCTCTTCTCATTTAGCCCAGTTTAACAATGCTGCAAGTCCAAGGAAATAAACTGAATTAATCTTCAAGCATGCTAGAGGAATGCCTAAGCCTAGTATTTTTTACATATTTCATATACCTATAGTTGAAGGAAAAACTCTCATTAAACCTACATTAAAAATCTGTCACCTTCATGCTCTGGATTTAAAACTTTGTTTTAATCCAATTCCTTCTGCCCTTACCACAAAGAAATTACTAATCTGGAATTTTGTTTTTAGTTTCCATCTTTTCCAGATCATTTGCTGCCGTTTGTTTTTTTTTTTTCCTTTGGTGGTTGTTGTTGCTTTTAATTCACCCTTGGAGCTCATTAGTCATATTCACCTTGAAGTTTTATCCGCTGGGCTTTCATGACCTTGTCCCCTCAGTACTCCTTTTGCCTTTCTAATGATTCACCCTGGTTTTCCCTCTCATTTTTCATGTATGTATCACAAGGCACTTGTAGCCTTGGTACACTTCGTTTCTCCTACATCCTTCACATAGTACACTCAGTGCCTAACATTCTTACAAGCCCTATCATTATGCCAATCAATCTTAAATCCAATTCTATAGGAGAACTAAACTATTTTAATTGCATACATAAAGTCATCTCACTATAGTACAAGTATATTACAGAGTTAAACCTCACAAAAGCCAATGAGAAGCAAAAGCGTAAGTATTCCTCTTCTACAGTGGCAGAGAACAAACCGCTTGTCCAAAGTCATGTGAAGTCCTGTGGCAGCCTCTGGGTTACCAACCAGAGGATTAATTTCACCTTTCTACCTCCAGATCTGTCTATTGTCTCACGTATTTTACACTCCTTGGGCTTTAGAATGGATTTGCTTAACTTACAGGCAGCGCAGACCAACGGTACACATCATGTCTCACCAGCACAGCCCACGGAGCGGCCACCCGCTGTCTGTTCACCGAATGGTCTCCGAGAGGATGGGCGGGAGAACACCCAGCCCAGGAGGAATCATTGCTCTGCCTCACCACACGGCTCTGAAGCACAGACCACCGTATTGGGCCGTAGTACAGGAAACGGCAGAACACACTGCACTTTTCCTAAACTCTACCACAAGCAAGCAAAGCCATGGTTAATAGGATCAGTGGAAGCTTAAACATCACCTCAGAGGAGTACAGATCCCCATGTGGCTTCTGACAACTGACGTGACTGAGCTGAGACCTTTGTCCCTCCACCAGCACTGCTCTGCCAAACGAGCTTCCTTTTTCCTGTCAGGGACTTTGCCATGTTCATCACAGCACAGGCCCCAACTCCTGGCCTCGCCTTGATTCGGCAGCTACATCAACTGGCTCCTTCTTCCTGCTTTTTGCTTTTTCTTTTCTTAATCAGCTAGCTCCGGCCTTCATTGCCACCCCGTTAGACGGGACACAAGCCACGGGTTACTTATGAAGGAGACAGCACATGTCTCTCCCACTCTACCAGCTATCCGGCAGCAGTATTTTGGGGCCTACAGGAGTGACAAAACCTGGCCCTCCACCGTAGCCGGGTGCCGCCGCCGCCACCCTGCCTGTCATTCAAGCCAGTGCCCAGCTTCCACGTCACCCGCCGCTCCTCGGTGCCCCCGCCTCACCTGCGGCAGGCCCGCACCCCTGAGGGGCGGCGGGGTTGTTCGCTACTGGGGTCACGGGCACCCTCAGATTAGCGACCTGCCCAGCGACGACAGGGCGGCACCGGCAGCCCAGACCGGTGACAACCCCAGCAATTTCCCCACTGTCCCTGCGGGGAAGGCCGCGCTCGTCGTATGGGGGAAAGGCGCGATCCCCACGGGAGCACGGCGGCCAGCCCGACCCGGCCCAGCCCGAGACCTGTCCGTGCGCCCAAGGAGGGACCCGCGGCTGTGGCGGCGCCTCTCAGCCCCCTACGCAGCGGCGTGGAGGACGCGGCCGGCCCCGGTCCGGCCCCGCCCGCCCGGCCACGCCCGCCTGACGTGCCGGCGGCGCTGGCGGGCTGGAAGTGGCGTACGTGCAGAGCGGGCCGCTAGAGTGGCGCCTCCTCCTCCTCGCCCCGGCACAGCGGCGGAGGCGCGGTGCGCAGAGGCGGCGGCCGCGCCGGCCCGTGCTGCACCGGGCAGAGAGGCCGGCGGGGAGCGGAAGGCAGCTCCGCACCGCGCCACCCCGCTCCCCTTCGGCCGTTCTGCCGCCGGTGGGGCGGCGATGAGGCGGCGCTAAGCAGCGTTAGCGGCGCAGGGAGGGCGGCCCGGGCCCCCGCGCGCTGGAGGAGGCCGCGGGGCCGGCGGAGGCGGCGGGGGCCGCGGCGGAGCCGGAGCCGGGCGGCCATGATGCAGTGAGCGCTCCCTCCTCGCGCGGCCGGGCGGGGGCCCGCGTTAGCGCCGCTCCCGCCCGCCTCCTTACATAACACAACCCGGCGGAGCGGGGCTGCGGCGGCACCACCAGCGCCATGGCGAATGACAGCGGCGGAGGCGCCGGTCAGGGCGAGAGCAGCAGCAGCAGCGGCGGCAGCAGCAGCAGTAGCGAGCGGGACCGGCAGTACTGCGAGCTGTGCGGGAAGATGGAGAACCTGCTGCGGTGCGGGCGCTGCCGCAGCTCCTTCTACTGCAGCAAGGAGCACCAGCGCCAGGACTGGAAGAAGCACAAGCTCATCTGCCGCGGAGGAGGCGCTGCGGCGGTTGGCGCGGCAGGGGGCGCTACCGAGCCCCGCAGCGGGCACCCCCTGCCGCCCCGCGCCCATGGCGGGGCCGCGGCGGGCGGCGGCAGCCGGGAGGGGGTCGGGAAGGGCGCAGCGCCGCCGTCCCCGGAGGCACCCGCCGAGGCCGCCCCGCTGACCAACAATCACATCGCCGCCGCTGCTGCAGCTACTGGCGGTGAGGCGGAGGCCGCCGCCCAGTCCCCGTCGCCCTCCGGGGAGGCAGTGCTACTGTACCGGGACAAGTCGAACCTGTACCCGGGCGGCGTGCAGGCGGGCCCCGGCGGGGCCGCGCTGCGCCCCAACGGGCAGACCAAGTCGCTGGTGCCGCAGCGGCTGGCGCTGGAGTACATCGTGCCCTGCATGAACAAGCATGGCATCTGCGTGGTGGACGACTTTCTCGGCAAGGAGCTGGGCGGACAGGTGGCAGAGGAGGTGCGGGCCCTCCACCACACTGGCCGCTTCACCGACGGCCAGCTCGTCAGCCAGAAGAGCGACTCCTCCAAGGACATCCGCGGCGACAAGATCACCTGGGTGGAGGGCAAGGAGCCGGGCTGCCAGACCATCCGGCTCCTCATGAACAGCATGGACGATCTCATCCGGCACTGCAACGGGAAGCTGGGCAACTACAAAATCAACGGCAGGACGAAAGTGAGTGAGTGAGAGAGGGAGGGAGCTGGGACCCTCGGAGCCCGGCCTCCCCCTGCTCCTGCAGCCGGGGGTGTTGTGGCGGAGGGGCGGGAGCGGGGCGGCGGAGCCGGCGCTTCCCCGGGTGCGGGCGTGTGTGCGCGCACGTGTGCGGCTGTCTGCGGGGCTGCGTGCGTGTGCGCACGTCCGTCCGGCTGTCTGTCCGTGCGGGTGCCCGTGCGGGGCTGTGCCGTGCGTGTGCGCCCGCTGCCGCTCCCCGGAGCCGACTCCTTGCGAGTCGTGTCCAGTTCTGGGCTCCTCAGTACGAGAAAGAAGCTCCTGTCTTTCTCCACAGGGTCACATAGATGATTAGGGGTTTGGAGCATCTCTGTCATGAAGAGAGACTGCGGAAGCTGAGCCCTTTTAGTCTAGTAAAAAGAGAATAGAAGGGTTCTCAATTAATACGTGTAAGTATCTCAGAGGTGAATGTTAAAAAGACGGCGCCAGACTCTTCAGTGTTGCCCAGTGACAGGACGAGTAGCAGTGGCTATAAACGAAAACAACAAGTTCCACCTCAACAAGAGGAAGAACTTCACGTTGAGGGTGGCAGAGCACAGGAACAGGCTGCCCAGGGAAGTCGTGGGGTCTCTGTCTGGAAACGCGCAAAACTCACCTGGATGTCTTCCTGTGTAACCTGCTCGAGGTGACGCTGCCTGGGCAGGAGGGTTGGACTGGATGATTTCCAGAGGTCCTTTCCAACCCGAACAAATCTGTGACCCATGCCCGGCCGCGGCGGGACCCCCAGCGAGCCTGGGCCGCTTCAGCCTGGGGATTGCTCTCCACCGGGAAAGTGCGAAAAGGTTTGTTTGCAGGGAAAAAAAGGGTAATCATGTTGATATGCCTGCGTTTTGTTAAAAACCCCTTGACCTGGAAGCTTATCGGCTAGGTGATGAGTATTGAAATGTAAGTTCTTTCCTGGTCTCCCGAAAAAAACCCGGGTAACAGTGCTCTGATGGGCTTCGGGAAGCAGGGGGCTGGCTGCGAGGTGTCCTGGCAGCAGCGCTGGCTGGAGAGCGTGAAACCACTTGTTCATAGTGCTTGTAGGCTCGCATGAACGGGCCAGGTTTTGGTAAGCCATTTTTAAGTTCTGCCAAGTGCAGAACTTAAAAATGTGGTCAGAAGACCCGCATGAGTGAGTGTATCCCCCGGTGGCACAATAAACCCGTGAGTTACATTGCGGCACTCGGGCAAATGGTATTGTGGCAGGCAGCAGTCACAGCCATGGAGCGGGGCAGCTTTGTGCAGGGTTTTTATTTTGCTCTCATCAGGTCACTTTTCCGCAAAAATCTTACTCCTTAGCTCTATTTCGAGACCAGAGAAATGAGTCAAAATATCCCATTGTATTAGCCTAATTTGTGATTCCCTTCCAGTCCTTTAAATAAAATTCATGCCTTTGGTAGAGAACTAGTAATGAATATTCATCAGTATCTTTTCACTTAAAAAAAAAAAAGAAGAGGGGTGAAGCCCCTTCAGACTTTGATACCTCTGTTAAAGCATAAGGAAGCCAGTGAAATGGTAGGAGTCATCCTGCCGAGGTGGTTGCACTGTCACAGATGGACTGTTGTTGCTGCAGCTGCAGAATCTCAGCTGGTAGGAAGCTGCGGGAGGGAGGAAGGGAGAAACTGGACGGCAAAAAAACAGCCCTGGATTTGTTCAGGGCACGGGAAACTCCCGTGATTAGCAATTTTATTTTTTTTTTTTTTTTTTGGTTATGCCATCTTTGCATTTCTTCATTTGAACCAGTACTGTTCTAAAACTTTTCAATGGGATCATGGTGTAGAGTCCTCTTAGCTCCCTGCAGGACTTTTCTAAGCCAACTTATGTTTCAGGCAGTCTTAACAAGGCTTCAAACTTGCACTCTAAAAATATCAGTGGTTTTGCTGTATTTCAGTTTTATGCAGCAAAAAGAAATACTGCATCTGTTTTTATGTGCAGTGGTATGCTTCTGTAAAGAATAGGTGCGAGGGCTTTTGGAGTTGTAATCCTGAATCATGCCTGTAATTCCTGGACTACTGTTTTTTACATTCTTACTTGGTTTTCAGTCACTTCTAAAATCCCTCTGTTTGGGAGATCAGAACAGGTGCAGGGATCACAGCAGTAGAAGTGCAATACTCCTTGGTGGCACACAAATGCATTACTTTGTCTTCTCACTTTCCCACGATAGTCAGTGCTTTTAGTGTGCAGGAAAGCTCAGTTCTCTAAAATTCCAGCAAAAGCAGAATGAAAACTGTCATTCACTCTCGGAGATCTACCTCAGAGTTGAATAAACGGAAGCAGATGATACCTAGAGGATCACTTCAAATAACTTGTATTAATTATAACCATATAACTTGGAACCCATTGGTGGTGTTGGCATTGAACTTGCCATCACTTCTGTAAACTGTCTAGAAGCAGTGTATGAAAAGCAAGAAGAAATGGTCTGAGGTATATATATCCTGAAACTCATTACTTGTAATGAACCTGTCAGGGAAAAAGCAATGTTGTGTTAATAGGATCTAATTCAAGTTGATTTACATTCACTGGGGCCAGTCCATTAAATCAAAGAACATTAAATAAGGTAAAATGTTGATTGTGACCTGAGATTTTATGTTTTCAAATCTCTGATAGGTGTTTTCTCTAGACTACCTGGGCCACCTACAGCTGATCTACTTAAACTGATGTGGTTCCACCTAGTCCTGAGTGTCAACAAATTACTCTTCAGCCTGCAAGATACCTCTACCTCAGTTATAAACTAGCCAAGTACCGTTGAGGTGTGTGGAGACAGCAGCAAGTATAAGAGAATGGCTAACTGTTTACTCATCTTGGAAGTCCTGACTTACTGCATTCCTTGCTTTTGTTCTCTTTCTTCCTAGACTCCGCTTCCTTCTTTTCTCTAGCAGACAGTGGCACATACTTGCATATTTGAGCTCTAGTGTCTTTCTCATACTTCCTGTTATTTTCTAGTTTTTTCTTTCATCTTTTCATAAACTCTTTTTTTTTTCCATTGTCTTATCAGTTACATTTGTACATGCATGTATTTCTGTTTCCTGCCTGTCTTGTCTTACATAGCTAGTGGAGGTAAAAGCCTGCTCATCAAAATCAGGAAAAGAAATCGTCCTGAATCTTACCTAGGTGAGAAGGTTTCTCCTCTTTCCCCATATGGAGCATGAAGAAGGGATTAAGGGTGGGGGCAGATTTATGATGTTTTTGCTAGCTTCTCTGTCCCATATTGTGGATTCTGCTGATCCGAAGCTTACACCCTTTACTGGTCCTGGAGTAATACTGTGACTTCCCAGTTGTGGATTGGGTTCCTAATATTCACCATATAACCAGACATCTGATCCATCAGCTATTCCTCTTTTTGCTAGCCATTACACCCAGTGCCAACTGTCTCCTAAAACGTACCCCCGCCTTTTGTTGGAAGGACATGAAATAGACAGTTTGACAGGCCCTGTTGCATCCTTTTATTTTTTCCTTTATTCCTACTTCTAGAAACCGGTCAGGAGACCAATTCTGTTCAAATTGCTGCATTTTAATGCTTTGCTCTCTCTACTAGTAGGCCAGTGGCTCCCACTGCTTCTCAGCCACCTGTAGCTTAAAAAATTGCTTTATTAATTACACATTGTGCAAACTCGCTTTTCTGCTTTTTCTGGCAATTTCTCATCTCTTACTCTGGAGATCCTGTAGTTTTCTGAAGACCTAGAGGGCTCTGGATTCAGACTTGTCTGACTGTGCCCTATTAGATTAAATTCTTTCAAAGTTAGTAATGCTTCTTTAGAAAATAATTCTCCAAGAGTGAGTGGATTCCTCACACCCTGCTGTTAGCTTTTTTTATAAACTGGACAGAAGAGGCTCTCTCTCTGCTCTTGCCACTTATTTATGTTTAAGCTTTTCTACAAACATGTTGGATTAATGTTGCCAAGGAAAAGTAAGATTTATGGGTGTTTTTTCCACTTGTCTTATTCTACAAAATATAACTGTAAGCATGTGTGGTAAAAAGAAGACAAATGAAAAATAAGACATAGGGAATGAGAACTTGGCAACCAAGCAGTGAAAGTGATGGTGATGCCAATACTCTGGTAAAAGAAAGGAAAGCAAGCACAGGGGCAGATGTGCAGCTGTGGTAAGTCCTGCTCTGATTGAAGGACCCAAGGGCTGTGACTGGAGATCTGGGCTTAGAAATGTCTGTACAGTGGGGGACTTCCCTTTGATTTGCTTGTGGTATGTGCAATTACATTGATCCTCCTGTATCATTCTGGAGGTTGTTTCACTATCACACTTTGAATTTATTTCTTGGTAGAAAACTTACTGATCTGATTGGTTCCTAGTGAATGACCTCCGGTGTGGGTTTGGATTTGCCACTGAGTTGTGGGAAAGTGTGGGTAGGTCTCTCTATGTCTCCCAGTACTCACTTGTGTTGCTTGACCTTGATACAGAATATCACCAGTGCTCCTCCTTATCTGTTGATTCTTTCTCTGACAGTAGCGTTTCTTACTGTTGGTGGTATTGTTTTCTTGTAGATGAGTGTGCTGGTCAGCAAAGGATTGTGTGGTGATTCATGGATATGCAGCAGTCCACACACAGTTCTTAAATCCCTGTTGGAGTAGAGCCCCGACATGTGATGACTGTAGTTTTCATTTGTTGTTCCTCATGTAGGAGCCTTTTGAGTCCCAGGTGAAACAGATGATCAGAAGACTGACTGGGGTTTCTCCTGCATATGATCTTTTGATTGAGAAGCACAGCAGCATCCAGAAGACTCTTGTTTACAGCCTACTTTAACATTGCAGAGATTCTGACAGATTCTCCTACTAGAGAAAATTACAGAGAAATGCTGGTTTCTGAGGGCCAGCTATATGGTAATTACAACTTTGAAGTGAGATATGAGTATAGTGTGTCCAAGGGTGGGGAGTACCACGTGTGACTGCTAGAACTTCTCCACACCCCTGTGTGTTAGGCTGTAGTTCAATGAACATTTTGGGCTGGCAGTGCTGAAGAAGTAGTCACTCTTCTTTGCCAGCACAAGTATTTACATGGCCATCCTGTGAACTGGTCTGGGGAACCGATCCATCTGAAAAATAAACTGGCAAAAGAAGTGCTCCTGGTTCAGTGTTCGGATGTTTGTGCTGGCACAGAGGACTGGCAGATGGTGAGACTTTCTTTCAGCAGCAATGCAAATTTATGCCAGTTTAAGATGTTTGCCAAACTACAGTCTTAGTTTAGCGCTTGGAGTCTGATTCTCCCAAAATTTGCCCTTGAAATTCAAACACAATTTAAGAAATCTTCACCAGCTATGTTTTTTTTTTCTTTTTTATCTTTTTCGCTCTTTTGTGTTCAGTGTGAGACTCGGTTCTTGCCATCAGAAATGCATTCTTCTGTCCTCCAAGAATCTTTCTTACAACCATTTTATACAGAAACTTTGCTAGTCTGCCCACCAGGTGATCCCATGTAACATGTACAGTGAAAGCATGTATTTTCTCCAAATGAAAACTGATGTCCCCCACACTCCCAGCTTCAAAACCAACCTACTCTTAAGCTTATTGGCTGTTCCTGTCCATTATTCTAGAGTTTTATTAGCATCAAACATGTTCTTGACTTCTCTGTTTCAAGACAGAGCTGGATTGGCATCATCTGCCATGAACAGCGTGCTGCAGCTTGCTACTGTTTGCTGCTGGTAAGGAAGGTCCCTACTCAGCCTCATCCCCTTGTGTCAGCTCCAGTACTTGTTTTTCAGGGGCTCTGTCTAGTACTATTTCACATTCCATGTCCTGCTCGTTTCCTCTCTGTTGCCTGGTGCATTAGGATAGCCGTATGAAATTCTGGGTTGGTTTGTTGCTTGCTTTTCCAAACCATTTTTGACTATAATTGGAATTTATGTTTTTTAGTTGTTACTGTTCTGGAGATAAGGAACCTGCAACATTGTAGTTTGTGCTCATCAGTGATTTCAGTACACTGTGGATAATTAATTTTTTCCTGTCAGCGATATAAATTATTTTTTGTCCATCTTGCTACTTGGATGTTCTGTTTCTTCTGCATAGGATGGGCTCATTTGATACTGCCTAAGAATCAAGTGGGATGTTTCTCGTCATAGCTGTACAGCTCGAGAGGAAGAGCTGTCTTCCCTTCCCTGTGGCCTCTTGGACTGAAATTCTTTGCAAGTGATGTCCTGCCAAGTCATAGGACTGTCTGAACGGCAGTTCTCAGATCCCTGGGTTAGTTGTATCAGTAACTTTGACTGGTTGGTTGAGAGATGTTTTCCTTTTTTCTAGATGGTGCTTGATTTCTGAATAGGCTGCTAGCTATTTCCTGAACAAATTTGCAATATATTAACCTCTTCTGTGGTATTTACCATGTTGTTTAGATTTGTAATTTAGTTGGATTTAGCCTGTTTTGGTTAATATCTGGTGGCTTTTGGCTTGAATAGGCCAGATTGCTACTGAAATCGTTCAGGATGCTGTCTTTCTAGTTACTTCTGTGTTGTTCTGTACTGGGTGCTAGTAGGTATGTTTGTACCTCTAGGTATGTACATACCATACTTGGAATCTAAATGAAGGCTTTCTCCTATACCAGAAAGGAAACTTGTTATAAAAGGGAAATGGATACCCTATATAAAGCAAAAATTTTTTCTTGCCTATCCGGAGACTACATAATTTCTCTTTAGGCTCCTTAGAGCGCTCTTGTACAAAGAGAACACTTTTTTCAGTTCAAAAATTAATTTTGGGAATGTTGTGAGTGGGTTGGTTAGTGAATTCTTCAGTAGAACACTTGTGGGGTTCCCTGGCTCTTGTGCTGCTGTATTTTGTTACTTTTCAGTGGGGGAGTGACTGCAGACAATGCAAGGACTGTACAAGTGTTTTTTGGAAGTCAGCATACTCAGATTATATCAGTTCAAGTTCTTTATTCATTGGTATGTTTTTTACACTCCACTAAGAAAACACTATTTTGAAAGCAGTATTTTTAGTGAATAGAACATTAGAGTTATTTGATTTTGCAGTTAGCATTGAGTGAAATAGTCTTTTTGTCTTCTGCATTTGTTACTTACTTAGACTCTTCAGGAGGAGGACTAATGCTTGTCTTTGAGGTCTCTTGGGAAAGTCATTTGGTGATGATGAAATCGTTGTAAACTCCTTTGAGTTTCTGAAGGTTGTTGGTTAATGATGGGTGGTCAGGCATATTTCCAGTGCAGGCTTGTGCCAGAATTAGCTGGTAAGTGGCAGTCATAAGCTTCAGGTCAAAATCCACTCACTGTTCCAGGGCAGCGTCTGACAGAAATAGAGCGATGCTTTTATGCACGTAACAGCTGCTTACACTTGAAGACTTTCTTGTTCTTTGGTATTTAACTTAAAACTGCTTGAGAGTATTTGTGTTAGCATATGGTGTTTTAAATAGGAATCTGGTAGAAATGTGCATGCCTGCACGTCTGTGCAGAGGTTGTGTGGGGAGGCAGGGTGGTTATCAATATGTTGTACGCGTAGTGCTCTGACAAAGAGATGAAGCCCATACCTGTAGGGTAGCTAATGGAGCCTAAAGAAAAAGGTTATTTAATACCCAGGGATTAATTTTACACGTTCATTTAGGCTCAGACCAGCTTAGAGCACATAGCTTTACCATGAAAGCATTCTGCATTGTAGAAATTATGTACAACTTTGAAGAGATGCTGCTGTGTCACCTCAGTGTGCTGCTGTGTGAGAGCACAGCCTGAGACTGCCTTGCTTTGTTTCAGCAAAAACAAACATGATGTTGGAGATGATACAAAGGTGAATGCAGTGAGGGACATTTTCCTTTTGGTCCTAGCAGGGTAGAGGAATTGTTCCATTGCCTGTAAGGTTATAAAATTCACTGAATGCTGAAGACTTTAGGGCCTTATATGTATTTGCTTGGCTTTGGTTTGTTTTTCCTGGATTTTGTTTGATTTGTCTTTTTTTATGAGGATATTTTAAATCTGTTTCCAGGAAGAGCTTGTATTATCAATTCACATCAATTTGTTCTGTTGATAGCTTGAGATTTTTGGTGAGGTGGCAGAGGCTGCAGGATTCTCTGCTGGGCATAGTCTTGCTGTGGTTTGCTGCTCTTCTGGTATGCCAGGGTCTGTTATCTTCCTGCTTGCGTGGGTCAGATGGTAACAGTCTTGAAGTTACTAGTCAAATGAAACAAAAAAGTTTTAATAATAGTTTAGCCTGGCTGTTGTGATAATGTGGAATTTAAATTGCTCTAGATTAAAAACTTGTCCCAACGTGGAGGCAGCAATCCTCATACATGTAAGTTCTCTGTGCTGTGAAAAAGTTCAGGGATGCAACATGGGTAAGGTTTCCAAAGCAGTTTATCATTGGTTAATAACATATCTCTCTTGTTGCTGCTCTCTGTCCTGTTCAAGCATCTGTTCAAGCAGCTAAACCTTGCCGTGGATGCCAAGATCCCTCAACAGCTTCTGCTGTATTCGAACAGTGTGTGGTCTGTTCTCTGCTGAAGGCATTGGGCCCTTCCAGTTTCAGTGGTTGCTGCACTGTTGTTCAGGCAGCTGGCATGCAGCCTTACTGCTGTGAGAAAGGAAACTGTGGCCAGTTGATAAGGGCATCTTAAACTGACTCCTTTTCAGCTGGCACACTGGATGATGCCTAGTGAAATAGATGCTGGCTGAATCATTCCTCTGTTTGGCTTAACCTTACTTGTGTGTGCTTTAGCCCCTCTATGACAGCGCATCAGCCAGGCAGTAGAGCTGTTCTTTGTGCTGGATTTGCTCTTTCAGGTCATACAGGGAGACGCTGAGAGAGCTAGAGCTGTTTATGTGGCAGAGGAGAAGGTGTGAGGTGACCATACCAGTGTGTACAGATACTTGATGGGAGGAGTGAAGGACAGGGAGCCAGACTCTTGGCAGCAGTGCTCAGTGGCAAGGCAGTGGGTACGCTGAGATGCAAGATAGTCCATTGAAATGTTAGAAACACTTTTTCCATTATGATGAACCAAGAAGCAGGTTGCTGCAGAGGTTGTGGAGTGTCCGTCCTTGGAGGTGCTCAAAACCTGATCACTGGTCACCCAGCCTGCTCTGGGTGACCCACCTCTGTGGGCTGGACCACATGATACACAGAGGTGCCTGCCAACCTCAGTGCTCCCATTGAAAAAGAAATACTTCAGTTTGAAATGGAAAAGATACAAAACAAGTAAAATTTTGCAATCTGTTAAAATATTTTTCCCAGCAGTGGCACTGTCCGTATAGATCCTGGTCATGGCATCTCTGAATGAAGTTACCAGGAGTCTGTCTTCCTACTAGTGGTCATTTGCTCCCTAAAGGATCATTGTGGTCAAATATGCCAGTAATGTAACTATTTGAAATATTCCTGCCTTGGATCCCTTTTGGTCATCTAGGTGGTCTTTTACTAAGTCTGTGCTGCTGCCTCTTTCCTGTTTTCTCCCAAGTTGCCTGTTTTTCCATTCACGTGTGCCTATGCTCATACCACAGTCCTTTGCTAGCATAGCTTTCTGATACAAAGCATGTGTACACTTCACAAGACTGATTTAAGCAAATGTTTAAGAAGTTAAAGTCTATTACCTGTAGGGGATTAGTACTTTCTCTCCAAAATTATTTTAAAGTTATATATATTAAAGTTATATATATAGGGGATTAGTACTTTCTCTCCAAAATTATTTTAAAGTTATATATATTAAAGTTATATATATATCTTGGATCCTCTTCCGTACTGAGAGGACATAGTGTAGCAGGCGTAGTTATCCTTTTCTTGCAAGACAGATAGAAAAATGAAATATGCTGTTTCAAAGCCACAAACTACTGAAAAGTGCTTTACTTTTAATATTTCACATGTTTTTACTGTGTTTATGTAGTAAATTGGTAACAAACATCTGGTCAAATACTATTTTCGGTACGTTTCAGTTTTATTTTACCTATGAAAAATTCCACCCACTCCATATTAAAAAAGATAAGTGTGGGGATAGAACATTTGAACTGATAAGAGTCAGGCTTATATGTTTTGACAGGCTGCTGAATAAATCAAAAACTTGAAGCTCTCAGGTTACAATCCTTACCTCTTCCATGTACCTTCTAGTAATTTTTTCATCTGTATTCCCCACACAAACTTGCTGCTCCTGCCTGCTTCCATCCTGCCTGTGCTCCCCTGGGGACCTTGTTCTGCAGTGGTGTGTTCCTTTCCCGTTGAGGGAGAGGGCAAGGGAGGAGGAGCAGGTGCTGAGAGAGGCCAGCTGCCCCAGCAGGGGTGCAGAGGACAGGACTTGCCTCAGTTGCTGCTCTCTGCCAGGTACAGCAGTTGCAGGCACCCTGTCAATGGCCTGTCCTCCACAAGGACTGCGAGAGAGAGATAAGGGCCATGTGCCTCTCGGGAGATGTCAGCTTGGCCATCCCTACCATAGATCTAGTGGTAAATCGGAGCCAGATGGAGTTGTGTTCATCTGAAGTGACCTTCTGTATGAACTAGATGCTAGGCCATGAATTGTAGGTTAAAGCTAAGCATTTTTGAGGAGTATCCGGTCTTACCATAAAAAACACCTAAAATTTAAAACTATTTGTTCCTATTATTCAGATGCTGAAGACCCACTCTGCTCAAAACTTATACTTCTTGCACTCTGGCTAATTTGGTTTCGGTTCTGGCAGACTGCCTTCTTGTGTTTGCTCAGTGGGAGTTCTTCCTTATCAAATGTCTGTTTCACTCAAGTATTTGTCATCTATGTTTATACTATTATGTAGTTGTTGTAAATAATCAATAATTGTTCTGTATGTAAACCTCAAAGTGTATTTAAATGATGTTCTCATATACCATCTATCTCTGGCAATCCAGGAGCTCTGAGACAGAGGTTGTATCTAGACCACTGCCTTAATACGTGCAGATGGATGGACACATTTGCCATTAATTCATGTAATCTTGTCTTAAAAACCATTTGTACTTTTGGCCTCTGTAACATCCTGTAACAGCGAGTCCTGCAGTTTGATTAGATGGAAAAGGAACTTCCTTTTGTTTAAAACCCATGATGGTGATTTCAGTGTCTCCTTGACTGTATTGTGAAAACTCACTTCCCAGTAGTTTTATTTGTCACATTCTTTAAAAAAGTCTGACATTTGCTTGCTTGCAGTTTTTTCAGCTGACATGCTTTCCCTCCTAAATTGAAGAATTGTAGTCTTTTTATTGTTTGTCCAATAGATACTGTTTCATGATTCTGATTATTGCTGCTGCACTTCTGTGCAGCTTTTCTGATTCTGCTGATCAGGGTAAGGCAAGCAGAAGCACAATATTTAATGTATAAATATATCCTGATTCTGCATGCTGGCAGGGTGATGCATTCTGTGTTGCCTTTCCTTGTTTAGTGATTTATGACGCTTTAGTTGCTTCCTCTGCTATGCTGAGATGAAGTTCTTGGGAGAACAGCCTGTATTTACTCTTTTTTTTTTTTTTTCTAAAGTGATGGTATCCAGTTTAGAAGAAATCATTGTATAAGAAAGCTCTTTTTTTGCCCCCAAGGGGTATTTATTTGCAGTTACTCTTTCCTGAATTTCACCTCCTGTTGTGTTGTTTAGGCACTTGGTATCATTTGACACCCCTCTGTGTCCCTTTCTGCAGCCAGGGCTGGCAGGGACTTCAGCATATTTAGGTATTGCAGGTAAACACCATCACTCTGCTTCTTCACCCCATTTTCCCAGGTCATAGAGAAATAGTACAGGTCCTCTGGGAATCCTGCTGGTAACACCTCATTTTTCACTAAAAGGAGATTAGTTTGATATAGTGAAATTGCAGCTGGAATTTACTATTTTATTGGTCTTTCCTTTGCCTGTTTCATTATTACAAAATGCCTTGGAAGTAAGATCCATGGTTCAAGTGCTTTATATTTAAAAATGTTTAATGTTTGCATTAAAATTAATGGGTTGAGTAAATTTGTATTAAATCTCCACTATAGCTTGGACAAAATAGCATGTAATGACTTGAAGGCCTCCTAACACCTGGCACAGACTCAAGAACAACACAGGAGTTCCTATACTGGAGTCCTGACTTTGTCATTTTCCTTAGTGAAAATAGAAAATGGGAGTTGTCTCACTCATGGGCCAAGGCTATGCCAGAATTATATTGTCAGAGGTAATAAGATAAACATACATTATTTTTACCTGTTTAGTCCTATAGCTTTATAAAGGACCCTGTAAACATGGAAAATAGTATTCCACTGCAGGACATGAAATGCAGATGAAGATACTATCAACTAGCTTTATTTTCAGTTTAGTTGTCTCATATAGCAACTTGAATTTTGCAGATTTCTAGTTTTTACAGTGACTTTTGCTCTTTCTACACTCACATCCTGCTACTTTGAAGGAACACACCCACTGAAAGACAAAGCTAGTAATAAATGATGCTTCCTCACCATTGAGACTTAGAGTTCTGCAATTCAGCTTAGAATAGCTCCATATTAAAACCCCAGAGAAAACTTGCCTTTGAAGAGCAAAAATTCCAATGCACCCCCCCCCCCCCCCCCCCCCCGCCCCCCCCCCCCCTTCCCTTTGGGAACAGCTTTCTGGAGGGAATGATGGAATTCTTCAGGGGCTCAGTAGGGAACAGAATTTGCCAGTGATGGGAAGATGGAAGTGACCTTCTTTCTTTTGAGATTTTTTTTTTCCTTTGAAAAATCTGTTGCACTTTTTTTTCATCATCTAGCCTTCATTTTTAAGGAATGGTTATCTTGGTTTGGGAGCCCTTAACTAAGGGTTGTCTTTACAGGGAAGTAAATTCTTGGTTTCTGGAGAAACTCTCAGTTGTCTTTGTGGTAGCTATATCACATTGTTTGTATTGATCCTGGAAATCAAATGTATCAGTCTTCTTACTGATTTGTGTGTGTGCCAAGTGGGGGGATAAGTTGATCAATAGTCTTGAGGGCAGAGTTGGTGTTCAGAGAGGTAAGTAGCTATTTGCAAGGCCACTCCGTGCAAACATTTTACCTGGAGTACAGATGGTGTGAGCAGCCTTCCGCATGCAGTGGGTACATATGAGCACAATGCTGTGTGTGGGGCGCAGCTTTTTTCTTATCACTGCTTGCAAATCTGTGTGCTGAGAGTAACCATCAGTGTCCGAGATGTTTTGTGGTGCGCTTCATTAAGACACCCAAACCCAATTGCAGCTGAGGCCTGCTGAGGGGTCTCACTGGTTATTGCTTGCACTTGATTTCGTGGGGTTAGTAGCGGGGCAGTCACAATTAAAACCCATGCTGTGGGACTTGCTCCTTTCGTTACTGCAGCACGTGGTTGGCAGGTGCATCCACTGTCCACAGGTCCTTGCCCACTCCTCCCTGTCCTTCCTGTTCTTCCCTACAGCCTTTCTCTGGCTTCAAAATCAGCTTTCCTCTTCTTGGTTGCCCATCTCCGAATAAGTGTGACTTCGAGAGGATACAAAAAAATGTTTTGGGATCTATAGTGTCTTTAGTATAAAGATACAGGGCCATTTACTACAGACAGTGGAAATTAGTAAATCAGTTGGCTGCCCACAGATAATTTCAAGTGCAGTCTCCTATTTGGAAGCTGCTGCCCAGTGTTAGTGGGCAATACTAGATACATGTTTTAGATCTGTTGTTTATTTTCAATAATTATGTAGAAATTTTATTTAAAAATATGGTCTCTGCCTACAAGACTGTTTCTGCCAATCCTGAAATCTGAAGTAATTGCTTGCTGACTTGAAAGGGAGTGACTGTGTAGAATTCTGGAATCTAAGATTTTTAGAATTGGCTGCTGTTCTGTTTCTTCCTCTAGTTCTCATGATACTCGGCATAACTTTCCCCCTTTCAATAATGCAGGCATCTGTCAGTGTTGCCATTCCTTCTGGTGTCTACTTTCTTCATCCTCCTTTCATTTCTCTATACCTTGTCTGTCTATCACTGATTTCCACTGCTGTTGCATGAGTTGAGGATGAGTTCATACCTTGGGTGTGCGTTGTTTTGGGTTATTTGCAGACTGAGGCAAACACTTCATCAACCATTATGCTCTTGCCTTTTTTTTTTCCTTTAATTGGCACAACATTAAGCTGGGAACAGGCTTTACTTAAGCTCTGCAGATCTTGCATGTAAGTTGCATAAATATGTGCTGTGGAACAGTCCTCTTGGTCTGATGTGACACCTCTGATCTAGGCTACTATTGTTAATGCCTGCAGTCCCTCCCCAGTGAGTACTGTAGATTGCAAAGCCCTAGCTGTCCTTCGGTTTACCAGGAAAGTTTCTGATGACTGAATTTTTAGGGACATACAGATAAACCTTTTTGCAGAAACACAAAAAAAAAGTGGTGTGTGTATCCGGTCTTGAAATCCATGATTTCTATATGGGGTGTGGGATAGTGTCTGTCTCTTTCTTACTAAATGCAGTACTTTTATGAAGGTTTAAGAGTATGTGAGTGCTGGCTGCATGCTAACACAGCTGATCTGGAGATTTCTGACTTTCTTTGTGAGCATTTGAGGGGCGAGGTCCTGTACTCCTCTGGATGCTTGGGGGCGGAGCGGGGTGGGGGGGAAGTCTCAGTGACAAGTTGTTAAAGAGAAGCTTTCGTGTTCCTGTCAGGTTTTGTACATCATGGCTTTTTTGTTTGCATTACCACTTTGTGTAGAGTTTGGATTCCGTCACCTTCTGTTTTTTAGAGTGGGAAATTTGGAGTCTAAGGTTAACATGTGACTTCTAACCACAATACTTGTTGAGTTACAGACAGTCATGACCAATTTGATTGACTGGAGCCTTGTCACTTAACATTAACAGGAAAGGACTAATCTATGGAGAAGCCTACTTGCCTTTTAGGAACAGTGAATAATTTGATATATATGTATAAAATACTTCTTTTGTGGTTGAAATATTGGCAAAGATGAAAAGAGAGAACTTTTTTGATTGGATTGGTTTTCTTCATAGCAGCTTCCTAATGCCAAGTATAAATGGACTTGAACAAACCAGATGGGTCCGTTTTAACCAGTAGTTAATAATTTGTTGAAAAGCATGTTCCGTGTTTTCCAAGGCATGAGAGTGATGTGTTTTTCCATCATGCTGGTTGTGATCAGTGGGCAGACTGGGAAAAAGCCTGCTGAAGCAGCACCAAGGAGCTCTGCAGGAGGTCCTAACCTGGAGATGATCTTGTTGTGGCCATGAACATAAACTCACTGTACAGTCAGCTGAATTGACGTTTCAGAAGACAGTGGGGCTTTTCTGTCAGCCAGACAAGCACAGACAGTTTCCTCAGGTGTTTTTCCCTCCCTGGAGTCAGTGCTGGGTACGGTCAGGTCGTTCTCGTGCTCACAAGGCCACATGCTCCTAGAGCAAATACATTGCATTCCTGAGCCACTCTCCTCCAGGAGTTCCACTGAGCCGGTGCAGCCTCCCCCTTGCAGCAGAATGCCTCCTTAACCTGAAATGACATGGCTGGCTCTGCTGGGACATACAGAGGAGAGTGGGTTTGGGAGTCACTTTTCCCACTTGGCATGCCAACGTCAGCAGTCCTGCTCCTGGTGTTTATGATCCGCCTGTAGTGCTGCATGGCCTTAGCTGCTCCTCAAGGCTTTGCCCAAGGACTGATGGGGACTGAGACAGCTGGAATACCAGTAGATTTGTTTAATGCCTGTGTGCATTTGAACTGGACACACTGGGTGATCTGGTTAAAAAAACAAAACCCTTAAGTGTTGTTTATGCCAGCTGGGAAAGAGGCCCTGTTACAGGACTGTGGTGGAATTGTAAAGAAAAGCTTGGATGCAGACAGTTTGTGTGAAAGCCCATAAAAAGTAGCATGGGCAGTGTCAGCATTTCTTGTGTTTAAATTGTAGGTGGCTTGAAAGCATATTACAGGCTGCTTGTTGCTGTTTGGCTTCAAACCTTAGTCAGACTTTTGTGCAGTGCTAATATAAATTAAATCTGTCCATAAATAAATGTCTAACAGCATTTCAGTGCATAGTTACTTCTTTTTCTATAATATATAAATACTTTCAAAGAATTGTCTGGACTCTGATAGTAGGAGCGAATGCTATAGTATAGATGTGAAGTTTGGAATTCTGTGGGCATGCTGAGTCATGCATGTCCTCTTGCAAATATCCTTAAAATCTGTTTTAAGGTCATTCTTCTTGGCATGCTGTTTATGACACTAAATATTTCTCTGGTTAAAATCTAAAGGTGGCACCTGAGGCCTAGATTTGGACATTTTACTGTATCTACATGAACATTTACTAGACTTTAGGAACTTGCAGTGCACAAGTATTTCCAAGTTTCTGGCTAACCACAGTACTAAACACACAATCCTGTTCCTATACAGTTGTGCAACATCTAAATTTATATATAGATCCCTTTCCTACAAACTAAATTTCAGTTATGTGGCTATTTTGTTCCCTAAAACAGAAACAAAATTGCAGTTTTAAGTAAGAAATGAATCTCCAGCCTAGTAGTCAGCAAAATGATTGTGTGTGATTTGTCTTCTATAGGAAGGAAATTCTAGGCTTCTCAGTATGTATAGTTTTGAGGAGAGAATGGCAGAAACGGTGAGTGACATTCTTTAAATGGCAAATTTCTCAGCCATTTACTTTCACAGATAATACAGTCAGGTTTGGTTTTAAAAGAAAAAAAACCCAACCACCTCTTGCCCACCCTTAATCCCTAGTGTTTCTTCCTTCCCAGCCTCTCCTGGTGCTAAGAAGTCCCCAGCCTTGATGTTGGCGTTAATGTGCATGCTTTATTTTTAAGGTGGTGTGTCACAGCATCATTAAGGTTGAAAAATACCCCTTAAGGTTGAGTCCGGTTGTTGAAAGTTTACCCAGTAGATTTCACACAACTGAAAAAATTCACTGATAGTACATACTAATCTAAAAATAGGTAAACATGCTTTTTTGTGTGTTGTGCATCAGTGTGCCTGCTGATGTCATGTGGTTGGCTCTGGAAATCTGGTGTGCACAAAGTGCTGTCCAAATATATTTTAAGTGATGTAGCTGAATGAGACTTAACTTCATACTATTTTAGTGCACTGTTGTAATTTGCTTTAGTGTTATTTTTAGTTGTTAAAGATGTTGCTGCTCTGTGCCCTTTTTGAATGGGCAGTGATGAAACTAGGAAGTTGAGTAGTCTCATATGTGAGCACAAAAATTTGGCCCACCTTGGGGAAAAAAATTAAAAGTACTTATTTTCTAAATGGTCTTATTAATTTTAAAGCAATTACTGTGTTCAATTAAAAACAGACTCTTAAAATTTGTGTTGACTGACTTACTTCTCTGTCAAATTTTTATACTGCGCCAAAACAGTGAGTCATGAGTCTGCTTCTCTTGAAGAGAATGGGTAGTTAGCCATGGAGGCCTGCCAATTCTACAAACATATTTAACATTATACAACAGTTGTTTGAATCTGAAATGTATTGGTCAACTTATTTAATCATACCGTAGACAGATTTAGACTGACACAAGTCAAAGTATGCTTTAGACCTTCCTAGCTGCAAAGCCAAGCATTGTGTTTGCTCCTCAGCTTTTATGAACTTTCTGTCTCTGGTTACAGTGCTTTTCATCTACTTTCTTTGGGAAGCTTCAATAAGTATGTCTAGGGGATTTTATTGTTTGTGTGTTCTGTGTTGTTGACCTGTTTTTTTAAGTTTCAGTAGACTTTGATATCAAAATTATCAGAATGTGTTATGTTGAACCTTAGGGGAGGGAGCTATTACTGCTTTGAAGCGCTGACATATCTTGGATGTACGGATTAAGTTAATGGAAACTAGGGCTTCATAAGATGGAAGGACTGCAAGTGTATTTGCATTGCCTTCATTGGCTCAGTTTTAAAACAGCACCTTTTGATTAAACTGGCACAATTTTGAGAAATAGTCATCCCACCTACCCTGGCTCGAAGGCTGGAAAGTGCCACTGTGTTGTGTTACAGAAGATAGAATCTTTCTTTTTCCTTGCCCTTTGTAAGCTGACTCAGCCCGCTCTTTGCCTGCAAGATTTGAGACTTGAAGCTTTACAAGCTGAGGTGTAGGAGAGCAGAAAAGCTCATTAACATTTAAGCACTTTTAGCTCAGTTTAGTAGTAGTGAGAGCTGCAGAACTTCACCTGGGAAGTGTGTTTTAGATCTTCCTGTTATGTCTGTCTTTAGCACTGGTTTCAGTTGCTCATGGGTTCACCTTTGGAGATGTGTTTCTCCAATTGCCCTGCTCTCCTCAGGGCTCAGTTAAAGTCTCCGTTCAAGGAACATGCCTTCTGCTGTCCCCATGTTGAGAATTGATACCATCTCCCTCTGGTTTATGCCCCTTGCTTGATAGTTTCATAAGAGCTTCTCTATCCTATTTTTTGTTTGTTAGATGTATTCATCAAAGTGTAAACACATCCCACGTGCACAGTCATTTCCTGAGTATCAGACTTAAGCAACTGCAGTTCTGTGTTTTTTCCTGTGCCATGTGTAAGAACTGATGAATCATCTGGACTGATGTGCACATTTCTTCAGCAATTCAAGAGCTGAAGAGCATTTCTTGGAGTCTATGGGCATGCATGGATTAAAGGAATGATACTTGGATTTTGTGTGGTCCTACTGTTGAGCACAATTAGAACTGAATGGTAAAGGTACCAAACTAGACGTTGCTACATTGAAAAAGACCTGAGCTGGTTTTTGTTCAATAGCACCATGGTTACATTCAAGCTGTTTGGATCCAAACTTCATGTGGCTCTTCTGGCCCTAGCAAGCTCAGCTGAATCTGAACCACTGAACCAGCAGGAAAATTGCTGCCTTCTGGCTTGTGTCAGTTTATTAGGATGTTTGAAGTGAATGTCGTGCGCAGGTAAATGTCACATAAAGACAGGAATAAGCCATGACTTGAAGAGGAATTAACTGCTGGGTTGGCAAAGCTTTTTCTGAGATTCGGTCTGAGAAATCAGCATCTTATTGGAAAGTTAGAAATAAGCAATGTGTAAAGGTATTAATATGTTGTGCCAGACTTTTGATGGTATAGTATGTTATGTTGCTTGATTTTGTATGTTTATGAAATGTGGTTCTATCCAAAGCAAGTAGCAATCTTGTATTGACCATTGCATTGAAAAGCCTGGGAAGAAGGGAGGTAGGTCGTGTTACTGAACTCCCTAGAAGGTCATGGAAGATGTAATCCATGTACATAGCTGTGTGCTGATTCTATTAATAGTGTAAGCAGCTATGTCAGCTCTCAGTTTTTCCTCTCTCTCTTCCTGTCTAACTTCATTTTTCATCCCTGTTCTTAGTTCAGTTTGCCTTCGTTTTGCCAAACTTTCCAACTTTGCTGTTAAAAATTTGCAAGATACAAGAGATAGTGACCTGTGTTTGTCATCCTTGCCTCTTCAGTTGCTTGGGTTCTTTCCTGAAAGAGCAGCTTACTCTGTTCTTGCAAGAAGATGGCACAAATAGCAGCTGTAGTCAGGGCTCATTAGCTTGGATGGTGGGGAGTTGTTGGTATCTGTTTCAGTATTTGGGGTTTTCTTTCCTCCACTCTGCAGCTGGGTGTTTACCATATCTACAGAGAAAAATGCAAAAGAAAATAATGGTTCTGAACTCCTTTACTAATGGATGGACTGAATGGCTGTGGTGGTAATTTAATATTAGGAGAAAGGGCTTAAAGATCAGTGATTCAAAGCTGCTGCAACATGTCGGTTTTTTATTTATTTTAGTTTCCAACTTCGAGATTCCTCACTTCTCTTGAGGATGTGTAATGTTTAGATTAATTTTAAAGCTCCTAAGTAGTAGTTTACTTTCCCCTTGTAGGTTCTCCAGTTGATGATAACTGCAAGGCATGAATTTTCAATAAAAAATATTTGCAGGGCTTGATACTTCTCTCCAGCTTTTCTAGTTTCACAATGTTGACGTGTGTGAAAACTTGATTCTCTAGCCTTGCTTACTAAACCATGGAGAGTAACACCAAGAAATTTTACTCAGGTGGAAGTTAGTATAGAAATACTTAGATTTGTTGTGTGTCAGATTTATTTTTACCCTTTTTTAGATTGCTCTGTTTTGGGTAAAGCTGACAGGAGTTTCTCCCTGTTGACATTTTCTTTGTTGCAAGTTTCTGTCTGTGCTTGTGAAGGATTTGCTGAAGATTTATGAATCCAATCCGAGTTGTACCATGCTAGCATGTGTAAGTCAGTAATCTTGATCCTGCTCACAGAAGGTGATACTAAACCAGTCTTTGTTCCTTTGATTTGGCTGTTACTTAGTTCAACTTGCGAGAAATCACAGACTGATGTGTGCTTAAAGTGAAATGTATTTCCTCAGAACTCTTGTTTGTCAGGGTTGAATAAATTTTTGGAATAGAAATACATCACAGAGCAAATAGGCTGGGTCATTTTGTAATTTGATTTTATTTTTCTTTGCTTCTTCATTGCAGTGGTGCGTGAGGTTTTTTTTCTTGCTTTGATGATCTGTCCGATATCCAATGCCAAGGCTTTCCAGTGAAGTCTTTGTGAGCACATCTGATAAATTTTGGTAGGAAGTCATCGGTCTTGCATTTAGACATCTTGTTTTGCTCACTGAGATTTGCAGTTCCTTCAGCAAACAGCAAAAGTGACATCTCCTTGACTGATGCAGCTTTAATCTGAGCTTAACAATAAAGTTCAAGTATTAATGTATTTGATATATTTGTTTACTAAATTAATAGAATGTACATCCTCTCCATTAAATGTTTGTGGTTTGGTGGGGTTTTTTCCCCGTTATGGAATTTTGTGTTCTCATGTTACTGGTATTCTCTCTTTCCTAAGAGTTTGCTTTAATATTTCCTTTTTTTTTTTTTTAAGGAACAATACCTTAAGTTTGCAGATATCTAGCAGTGAGGAGAATGGAGAGGATAGAAGAAAAAACTTCATTTTGTTTACCTGCAAGTCTTCTTTGTAGATGGGAGAGGTTGTCATACTTCTGTGTGAAAGGAGGCTGAGACTAGTCCCAAATGAAATCATGTTTTCAGGTGCACTGTTGTGCTGTGCCTCTCAGGGCTGAGTCTTAGCTGATGTGTCTTTACATTGTGAAAAAACTGTGATGTGTCTTTACATAGTGAAAAGATGTGTCTTTACATAGTAAAAAAGTGATTATGGTTTATTCTCTCTGATGTTACATTTGTGCATTTTATTGTTAATTAGAGTAATGCCTGACACACTTGGGATGCCTATTTTTAGCGAAAAATCTGTGGTTTCAATTAGTTCTTCTGTTAACAACTTAATGTTGCTTACTTGAGCTGATAGCCTTATTTAGCAGACTTAGAACGTTTACAGACAGAACATCTATATGTGAATGAGTAATCAGCAGGAGCTTTAGCGTGTGAGTGCTTGAGATTCCATAGACACAAGCTGGGCAGGTATCAGTGTGGGGAGGGCACTTTCATGCTTTCTTGATTACTCATGAATTCCAGGGGGTATCTTAGGACAGCGCTCATGTGCTAGACACGAGTGCTCAGCCTAAAACAGAATGTTGTTGGGTTAAGGAAGGTGTATATTAAAAGTGTTGACAGGAATCCTGTGAGTGAACAAGTCCAGTGTGTGACTTAAATACATTTTTTGCAGAGAGTAAGTTTACTGAATGCTTAAAAACTGTAATGCCCGACAAGGACAAAAGAGGAGGCACCTTTTCTGTTATGAAAATGCAAGTAATACTTCGAGTTGAATTAACTGATTACTTTTATGGGACAACTGCTGTGATGTGTGGCTCTTTGTTTTGGAAAGCTAGCAGCTTTATTGTTCATAGCCCAAAATGTTAGGCAATATTGGCCTTCCAGGTCTCAAATGCCTGGCTATACTGACCGCCACTAAAAGCGTTTGGGGGAAAAAAAAGTCACAGACACAATTTTTTCTCTGTTCTTGATATACTTGTCTTTGCTTGCTTATATGTACTGTAAAATGTTAAAACAACAAGAAAGGCTTCGTTACTTATGTGGATCACTTCTTCGTCCTTTCTGTGTAAGGGTAATAATCTTGCACTACATGACAGTTTGGCATGAAGTCACCTCATACTGTTGCACAAAGCAGTGTATTTCCCATGTCCGACAAATTGTTACATTTTGTACCTTTCCTTATCATAGGTTAATTGGGGACATGGCAAAAGCAATGTATATTATGCTACAGCAAATTATGCTATAGCAGAGTTCCAAATTTGTTTACTTTCCAATTTGCTGCTAAGGGCTGAGTCATTCTCAATGTCATAACAAATACATATTAGATAAGTTATCGCAACAAAACTGTTTCTCATACTTGGAGTTGATAATAGAAGTTTCAGACTCTAAAGTCAAAACCAAGAGGTCTTTTTAAGCCTTGAAAGTATTTTAGACTCAAATGATTGTATGAAATTAATATGTCTGCTCTTTATGTGAAGTTGGTGATAACTGGTGTTTCTGCAGACATTCCAAAAAGTGTTGCTAGTCCTCTTTTTCTTCAGCAGTGTAGTGTGAAATACGGTTTTGTTGCCTTGGAGGCTAACTCGTGGTTAAAGTCAGAACTGACATTGCTCTAGCTGCTTGATCTCAAAGTTCTCCTCATTCTGAGAGGCTTTCAGTAGGTGTTTTCACACAGATAGTGAGCAACAGTTAGTGTCAGGATTTAATTTGCATGATATCTCTCAGCAAAGCCCCTTAAATTAAAACTTCCCTGTTATTAGGAATACTGTTACAGAATTGGACCTGGATCTGCTTTCAGCACTGTTCATGCTCTGTGAGAGCTTGGTATGATTTATGTGGTACATGGGAGTTTTTTGTCAAGAGTGTTGGCTTTCAGCGGAAACCAAATATCTTCCTCTTCCAGCCCAGCTTTGCTTTTGTTTTCTTCCCTTTTTTTTTTCCTATGAAAGGAAATTACAGAACCCTATTACATTATTTGGTATCTTTAACTCACTGTTTTGATTTCTGTGGGTTTATCTTCCTGCAGCAAAACTGATAAGTCACTACTTTGCCAAATATTAGATCACATTCTTGATATGTGTAACTTTTTTGTGATATGAGGCCTGTAATCATAATGACATTATGATTACACTAAAGAGGTTGGGAAGCTGGAGTGCCTAATCAAAATTAGAAGTATATTTGATTTTGTATTTTTGAATACCTGTCATGCAGTGTAGTCACTTCCAAATGATGTGAATGAAGTTTGGCTTTATTTTTAGGATTCTTTAAAGTCATGGGCATACAACTTGGCAGATACTGTGTTCTGATTTCTGCCTCGACATGGCTACTAAAAACTTCTGTTTTGGTTAGTAGAGTATATATGGAAATAAAGATTTTTTAAAAGGCTACAGCAAAATCCATTCTGCTTACGTGTGATATGCAAATATTTTGCTGATTGAACTGAAAGTACTTTAAAGTGTTTCTCAGCACAAAGCAGAGTTTACTCAGCTACCTGCACTGAACATATTCCTCAACACTTGCAAGTAATACAGACTCTGGAAAGCTTTATCTGTAGCATATTAAATGGGGGGGAGAATTAAAATGACCAGTGTAAAGCAAAAAAACACTTTATTGGGAAAAGATTTTTTGTGTATTACATGAGAAGTGCAAGAGTTTGCAGAAATCTAACTTAGAGTTCTAACTTAACCAGGCTAAACCTAGACAGGAATTTTTTTGTAGAAGTTTTTACTTTTTTTTCCATACAGCAGGCAGTCATTGAAATTAGCAGTATGTTGCTTTGTTGGTAGAAGCTCAACTTTTTGTTGGTTTTTGGTTGGTTTATTTTATTTTTTTTTTTTTTTAAATTCATGCTGTTATTTCTTGCAGGTAGGATATTATCACTGCAGATTTCTGAGTACTGTGGTGGCAGTGGGTGACTTGATCTGGAAAACTTTGTTCTGATCTCTTTTAAAAAACTGAAATAATTATTTCTAGTAAAGGCATAAAGATAGAGGGATGTGCAGTGTAACGAACTAGGCGTGTGCTCTGATAGCTAATCAAGCTAATCAGGCCATCTGGGAGCAAGGGTCAGTTTGTTTCACACGCACATCCGCATGTCTGAAGACTCAGAAATCGCCTTCCGGGGTCTTTCAAGTCAGCTGAGCAGAGTGCTGCATGGGAAGTTTAATACACTGCTGCACTGGGAGTCGTTTGATGTCAGAAGGTTATTGCAGATTACTGCTCGGTGTCTGTTTTCCATTTCTCACTTCTTGACTAAAAAGGATGTTTTTGTTGTACATGTGGGTTTGTTTCAACAAAGGTTCAAAGACCTCCTATGTACAGGACAAAACATAAGCCCAAGAATGCTCTTGGAGTGATCGAGTAACGTGGGCTACTGGTTTTGTCGAAAAGTCTCCTTAAAATAATAGTTTGACAACATTTTTTGAGGAGGAACTCTTTGCATTGGAAACACAGGGAAAAAAGGTAGCTGTCTGAACTTGAGTCTGGAAGATTTCTTATCACAAGGAGAAGCTATTAAATTACATTACAAGACATTCTCCCTCTCTTCTGTGTCATTCAGGAGAGGAAAGTCTGAATGATTAGTCACAACATGAGAGTAGCCCCACCTTCCATGCCTTAATTAAGTGTTCCTCTCAGTGTCTTTCATGCCTTTGTTGTCAACATCTGTTCCTGTTCTAAACCAGTTTTTAACTAGAAAGAAAACAGCTAAAAAATGCCTTTGCACATTATTTCTGGTTTAATTTTTCTATTGCTTATGTATTAATTACTTAAGAATTAATATAGAGAAAATGTAGACTTTTCCCACACACAGAGATAAAAGTAATTCTTGTGTTTGATTCTTTGACCCCAGGCTATGGTGGCTTGTTATCCAGGCAATGGAACAGGATATGTGCGCCACGTTGATAATCCAAATGGAGATGGAAGATGTGTTACATGTATATATTATCTTAATAAGGACTGGGATGCCAAGGTATGCAATAATTTCTTTCTAAAATGTTTTTATGTACATATATATATATATACTTGTTACTGCACCTTTGCTTGAGGTTTTTGTTCGTGTACTTATTTCTGCGCCTTACTTGTGTTTTTACACTGTGTTGTGGGTATCCTTTGCCTCTGTCATTCTGTTGTTAGTGAGAGCAGATAGAGGTTAAGCTTTTATTTTCAAAGTTTTGAATGATATCAGCAGGACCTTCTTGACAGTAAGATTGAAGGAAAGTGGTAAATGCCTCCCTAAACACAAAGAGAAATTAAAGGCAATTTCATATATTTTTAAATTAATTTTTTCTTATATTCCAGTTGAATTTAGAGTTTACTGTTTGTGCAGCTAGATTGCTTATTTTGAGTATGCTTATGAAAAAAAAGATGCTATAGCTTGGTAGCATTTTCAAGTAGGCCAAATGTTAGTCATTGCTACAGCAGTAGAGTTCAAAGAGTACAAGTCTTGTATCACTGTAGACACAAGGTGTAAAACAGATTTACACCATGGTTCAAGTGCTCTAAGAGTTAACCACTAGTGGCTATGATAAAGTGAATTTTTAATAAGGATTTTCCTAGTGGTTCAACGGGACTAGGTGGATTTGAAGAACAAATGTAGCTAAATGGCAGTATTGAAACCATGAAAGAGTAATGCAAAGTCAGCTTTGCTAATTCTTTGATTTCTCTGCCTTTAGTGATGGAGAAGTTTATTCTCATCTTATGGGGAAAAAACAAGATAAAACTCCTGATGTTTCATCATGCTGAAGGAGTAGCATGTGGAAGAGTACATAGGAGCAGTCAGATTCTGTGCATTGCATGCACCAGATATGGACAACCCAAATTGCAGATGAGAGTTGTTTTTTCTTTTTTTTTCCCCCTCATATCATACTTGATAAAACTGGCAGATCAGAAAGCTGAGTCAGATGGATGCACTTCAAGCTTTCTGTTTTTGATGTGCTGACATGTCAAATTGAACCCTACAATTAGAAAATAATTTTTTTTGCCATGATAGCATCATTGCATATAAATGTACTGACTGTACTAATCATTTTAAAGTGCAGCTTTGGGGCATTTTTAGTTGATTTATGGTTCCTCTCTTGAAAAAAAAATACCAGAGTGTAGAAGTCAAGCAAATTACATTTTCACAATAATTGTGAAAAATTTACTAGCTGGATATTTAATTTTTGAACAGAGGCATTAATTTCCTGCAAAATCTATTTTTAATTACAAACTAATAAACTACCAAGTATATTGTTTATTGAAAAAATAATCTCAAACTTTCTTTAGGAGAAGAAATGGATCTAAGTTGTCAGTTGTTTGCTGACTTAGATCACAGATACCCCTGTAATTTATATCAAATTGCCTTGTTAGTACTTGCACTGTTACGTCTGTTATGACATGAAGGTCTGTGGTGGCCATCTATAGTTAAATTTAACAACAACACCGTCAGTAGGAAGAAATTAATGTGACTTAAATGTAATTAACCCTACCTACTTGTGACATACACAAGTAGGTTCAGCTGTTTTCAAAAGCTGGAAGAGATCTCAGTGGAGCCTGAGTACTACAGATTCAAGCTGTAGTTTGAAGTTTCCTACTCTTCCCTTATTTTAATTACACATAAGCTTGTGCCACACTTAAATGAAATAATTTCTTTAATGGGGAAAGGTGAAACTCAGATGTGAAATAAAATGTTTCTCCCATCTTTATCAGGGTGTTTTTAGCCACCTGTGTAATATCAGTCAGTCTTGTCCATTTTTTTTTTTTTTTGCTAATCGGTAATGCACTCACCCATCTAAGCTTTTACTTAAACATGAATGCACATAGCATTCTGAAATCACTCAGTGAAAAATGTTTTAACATTTTGTTAAATGAAATGTATTGCCAGAAAAGCCATAGATTATAGTTTCTAAAGCACCTGATAAAGGCTTTTGTTTCAGTTCCAAGTGTCTGAAATATTTTCAAATGTGATATTCAGGACTTTTAAATACAATGAGACGTGGCTCTCAAGCATTGTTTGAAAAAATTTCATTTGTAGGTAAGTGGAGGCATCCTTCGGATATTTCCAGAAGGTAAAGCCCAATTTGCTGACATTGAACCCAAATTTGATAGACTGCTATTCTTCTGGTCTGATCGCCGCAACCCTCATGAAGTACAGCCAGCATTTGCTACAAGGTAGGAGTGATGGACTCTCTACTGCATGATGTCTGTCTTAGCAAGAAATGAGAAATCAGTGACACTGTGAATTATGACCTGCCAAAAAGGAGCTGTTTCTGCTAATGGATGATTAGGTTTCCACTGTGTTGCTGAGTTTGTAGTGTTGCTTGATCTCTTATCTTGGAGAAAACCTCCTGAGTGTATAGGTGGGATGTTTCTGAGTGTGTGCTTGGCAAAACCGGGAGGGAGCACCAGAGTCATGCAGACCCCAACTTAGCCAAAGGATGCCATCTTCATTGTTTCTCTGTAGTGGCTTCTCTTCTCCCTTCTCCCTTCTCCCTTCCCGTTGTCCTTAGCACCTTACTGTGTAACTGGAAGATTGACTGGGTACTTCAGTTTAATGTTCCCTCTTGATGGGAGGGAGTTGTCAGAAAACAGTAATTTTCAAACTAAGTTTCCACATTCTAATTTGAGAATAAGTGAAGGTTGTGGAACAGAAGCAACCATTGATACACAAATATTTTTATGGATTATTAGAGGAGCTGCTCCTAGTCTGAAGCACAGGGGAAACTTGATCTCTGTTTTTGTCCCTCAGTGCAGAGCAGTGGTTGATGCTAAAGGTACCCACATTCACTGCCCCCGTACGATAAGTGACATTTCCAGATGGTGGTAATAGGTAAATCTTTTGAGTCATTGATCCAGGCTTCCTGTTGCCCGTGTTTTAACATGTTTGGGTGGCCAGAGCACTGAACATTGACTGGAGCTGTGAGATAACACAACTGCTTTTGCAAGAAGTAACTTGAAACTGCCTTCAGCGCATCCTCTTGAAGCTTTTCCAGAAGCTGTACCACTTTCCCCTCCCCCTTTCTACTCCCAGAAGAATCAGAGGATGAAATGCTATTTAGTGAAGCTCCTTAAAGACTTCTCTCAGTAGTTGGAATTTTGCATTTAAATCCTCTATGGGCACTGGAAAACCAGAAGAGCCGTGTAAGAAGGGGTAATTAATTGCCCCTTGTGGCAAATGTCCAAAAAAAGATGATCCTGCAGTGTGACTCAGTGATGAACTTGACCAGTAAAAAGGTGAGGTTACAGGGCAAGGTGATGTGGGCAGACTTTATTCTGAACAAGAACCATAATAGCAACTCATTAGGAAAAAGAATGTAAACTTAGAGCATCAGTGTCACCCTTTCTATGACTTTTCAAATAACACCTACTAATAGGAAAAAACCCCCAAACCCACTGCTTGCTTTATGAAAACTTTGTTCTGTCAAACTTTGGAAGTATCATCTAATTTAGGTTGTGTTTCATGCCAAGTGTTTCTCTGGTATTTTGCTTCACAGTTCAGGAGTGCTTTTTTCTTCTGTTTCCTTAGGTACGCAATAACAGTGTGGTATTTTGATGCAGATGAAAGAGCACGAGCTAAAGTAAAATATTTAACAGGTAAGCTCTTCTTAATATCATTATTATTTTTTTGTGCAAGAGTAGCTAAGTCTAGCCTTATCTCCTTGGCCCCCACTCTGCACAAAAAGAGAGAGAAAGTGGCATAACTCGAGTTAGTTTTTACAGGGAAGGTGACCTGGGGATTGAACTGCTCCGGGGCAGTGATTTGTGAAATCCAGGTCAGTGCCTGTCCTGCTTACACTTCCTCTGAGACCTGGGGCTGCTCAGTATTTTTACATGGGGGATACAGTTTCTCCCTACTCTGGTCTCCCTAATACATGTGGAGGATAAATACACCAGAGATTGTAAGGCACTTCAGAACTGAGAGCTCTGGAAATATTTTTGATTGAATATAGGGATTCAACAAGTGAACACAACTTTACTTGACTGGAATTTATATATTTTAGAAACAAAAGCCTTTAAAATAAAATCTGTAATTAAAGAATGGACTTACTTCCTTCATTTCCAGTTTTACCTATCTAACATCTGTTTTCCTTCTCTGGCTTCTTTCCCAAGAGGAAGTTGATCTAATTTTCCTGTTCAAATTAGCATTATAAGGAGGAATGGCCTAGGACTTCTGTCATGCTTGTAATTGCCATCACAATTTTGTGTTTGTTACAGTAGTTTAAAAATAAACCAAAATCAGGTGTACAGCAAGTGCACACAGACACACAAACACGGCTTTGTCACTAGCTCTGAAACCAATGATGTTGAAGATGTGTATACCAGTCGTTTCCAACTGAGACTTCCATGCATTGCTGTCTGGAGCTCCTAAGCAGCCCCAGAGCTGTGTACAGTTCAGTCCAGTCCCCCTTGGTGACCGTGCGTTTTGGGAGTGGCAAGAGCAGTGCAGCTCCTGCCTGGCTTTCGAAGGAAGCCCCTCTGCTCCAGTGGGGCAGGCTGTCCCACTGCTGGGTGGCACAGGCCTGGCAGGACACAGTTGACTTCCCAGGCAGTCAGCCTGCCTGGCCTCACAGGAAGCCTGTCTCTAAGCCAGCCTCCATGTCAAAAGTGTGCAACTCTGCTGCTCCTGGAGTCAGTCTTGCTGGACCAGAGCTGTTTTGTTGCCTCTGCACAGCTTCAGCAGCTGCCCTTTCAAAGGGCATGCAGAGAAATGGTTCGGAGGGGGCTCAGGCCTGAAGGGAAGGTGCTGCCCCCTCTGCCCACCTCCCTTTCCAGAGTCCCCCTAAACTGCAGGCACTTAAGGAAGAAGGGCTGGGTTGTTTAAATTTCACAGAATCACAGAACCAGTTAGGTTGGAAAAGACCTCCAAGATCATCCAATCCAAGCTCTGACCGAACACCACCCTATCAAGCAGACAATGGCACTGAGATGGTGTTGCCAGAGATGGTGACTCCTCCACCTCCCTGTGCAGTTCATTCCAATGTTTAATCACCCTTTCTGTGAGGAAATTCCTCCTCCTTCAGTATCAGTTTGCTCTGTAATGGGTTTATATTACCATATTGTTGGAGTTTCTGTTTTCATTTGCCATTAAAATTGCATTCTTTGCTCTGTATCTGCAGCAAGAATTGTGCGAGATGCAATTTATTTTCTACTGACAATAATATATGAAATTATAGAATAAAATGTCATAAAATAGAAAACTATTCATTTCTTAAATAAGTGTCAGTCTAACTAAAGCCATGCAGAATATGTGCAAGTTTTTGTTGCTTATGGGATATTGTGTTTTGATAATAAAGCTTTATTGTGGAAAGTGATGTAGACTGTTAGACTGTACTTTGATAAATGCTGAGAAATACCATTTATTTTTCATATTTCTGCAGGTGAAAAAGGTGTGAGGGTTGAACTTAATAAACCTTCTGACTCAGTTGGGAAAGATGTTTTATAAGCCTTTGATTTAGCAACTCCCCTTGCTATTCTCCCTGATAAATCTTGATGCTATCTATTAACTTCTGAATGTGAATAACAAGATAAAGGAAAATCAACAACAAACCAACATCTTAATACGGAAGCAAACATTGTTTCAATGTTGCATCAAAAAGAAGGTTCTTTGACTGCTGAAGCATTATACTATGTGATTGTGACTCCAGGCCTGTGACTGCTTACATGAAGAAGATAAGCAATCAGTAAGAAACACCATATGCATCTGGACATAAATAAGTGCCCTACATAGAATTTGTCCATCCTTATATTTTGCCAGACCTGTCATCCAGCTGAATCCATTTCATCTCTCCCTTTTTTTATATGGTAAAAGTTTGAATTTTGGGTAATTTTTTGTATGACCAGGTACAGTTTATCAAAATTGAGTCTTAAAAAAAAAAAGAAAAACTGAAAAAAAGGAAAAAAATTACAGTATTCTCCAATATAACATGGATCTATTTTTGTAAAACTGTTCATACTGTTCTCCTCTGCCATGAAAGACCTAATTTAATGTAAGGGTTGCCAGTACTGATAATCACTTTAATTTTTTTTACAATTTAAGTCAGAAAAGGAGCACTTTAATTACCAGCTAAAATCTGATTGTTTTATATCATATCTCACACTAATCTTAACTTTTAAAGATTGCTGCTGTATTGTTTTTGGGTTGTTTTTTTTTTTTGACTGTTCTCTTGAACCTTATTAACAAAAGCAAATCTCGCTAGTAGAAACATTCAGTTTGTGGTTTTGTATGTTGAATCCAGAGGGGAAGTTTCTGTCTCTTTTCTTTGGTTTCTTTTTTTTCTATTTTGGAGGGGGAATGTTTGGTTGGTTTTTTTTTATTATTTTTTAAGTGACTGGCACTAAGTGAACTTGACACTATCGATTGCTGTCATTGGCTTTGGGGACCTGGTAAATACCAAGAAGTTACAAGAATATACAAGGGCTTTCCTAGGCTATTAGAGGTACCCAGAACCTCCTTACTTACTTGACAGAAATTTTTGAGCTTTTTCCCTTTTCTAAAAAATACTTGCCACCCCCCCCTTTCCTTTGTATATAAGTTAATAGAAGATCTAAAATTCACTTTTTTAAATTTCCTTTTCAAATGTTGGTGTCCCGTGCAGTCTATAAGTTGACTCCTTGATCTATTATATAGTATCAAGGAGGTGGTCAGCACACTGAAGCTGAAGTGCATCACTCTGTAAGCTCCTTGTGCAATAATACATCTTTAAATTTTCACTGTTGCTGAAGGATTTCCCCAAAAAAGGCAACGCCCTTTGATCAATACTGAGGTATATATGTAGTAAGAAAACTTTTGCTTTCTTTTACATTGTGTTTATTTTATCCAGGAGATGGGACATCACAGAATGAAACTGAGATGTGCAGAAACTGTGATATTCTTATTTTTAAGAAATGGATGTTTTGGACACGGATTTTTTTCTTCTTCTTTCCTTTCTTTTTCCTGAGCTTTAAAAGCTTGAGAAAACAAAAGCAAACCTATCAAAGACAGCATTCATATTTACAGGAGTTTGGGGGTTGTTCACCTTACCCACTGCAGTTTTCTATCTTATTTACTTACTTAGCCAAAACAATGTGAGTGTACAGAAATATTTCTGTATATATTACAACTTGTGACAATTTTAACATCTGTATAGTTTGTATTCAATTAGAGACCCTTTCTATGGAAAGCTCAATAATTTTTTATTAAAAACATTACTATTGTTCATGTAAAACATGAAAAAGCTAATTGTTTAGTAACAAACTGACAGAAGGGGGGAAAATTCAGTATTGGTATATCATTTAGGAGAACCAACAGAAATCCCAGTTTTGTCCTGATTTCACTTTTCCCTTTTTTAGTAAGTTCTTGCCCTGTACAGTTCTCTTCCTCTTTCCTCTTCCCAGAAAAACAGACAGGATACCTTTACTGTAAGTGCCTCTGCCAACCTGGCCAAGGAGTGCAAATCTTCATTACTGTCTGGTCTGCAGTGCTTTTAGGCTACCAATGAAACAAGCAAAAAAGTCAACTCTTCTACTTCATCTTCATTAGTACTCCTTTAACAGAAGTTTGGTTTTGTTTTAGAAATGTAAGCATAAGCCTTTAAACTCATTTCAGTCCCTCTGTAATTCAAACCGCTGCAGTTAAACAGCGTATCAAATTCTAATCACACTAGGTTTGTGCTTGCCAGACAGGTTTAAAAAGTGCTTAATTTTTCACTCCATGTAAGTCATTACAACAGGGTCAACAAATCAGGTCAGCCATTTCTTCCATGTCCTTTTGAAACTGTTCATTTCATGTCGGTTGAATATTCAGTCTTGAGCATCACCAAGCAGGTCCTTGTTTTAAAACTATTTTTTAAACTGTCTTATGATCTGTATGTATCTAGTCCTGGTTAAAAATAAAGCTTCATAATGCTATTTTTATTCATGATGTTAGCTGGCTGTGAAATATGAGACCTTTATCTATAGCAGGCAAAGAAATTCAGGATTCATTTACAGGTTGCCTATAAAGTTGTGTAATTTCAAAAGCAGTGTTCATTATGAAAGAGCTCTCAAGTTGCTTGTAAAGCTAATCTAATTAAAAAAGATGATGTATAAAGGTTCTTGAAAACTATGTGGTTATTTGTAATCTTTGTATGTTTAAAACTGCTTTGTAGCAACTAATTGATGAATGCCTCCTGATAAAGGGGGTATGTGGAATTTTGGTTGTTTTGTTGTGAGTGTTTGGTTGGGATTTTTGTTTGCATTTGGGGTTCTTTTTTGTTGTTGTGTTTTTTGGTGGGTTCTTTGGGATTTTGGGGGGGTTGTGGGTTTTGTTTGTTTTGTTGGGGTTTTTTCATCAGAACTGTTTCTGCTCTGGAGAAGGATCTGGGACTTTTTTCTTTAGACTGCCTATAGTTACCTGGGTGTGGTTACCATTTTCCTCCCTCAAAAACAGGACCCTCTTTAGGCTTTCAGAACAGTGATTATGATGTAGAGTCAGCTCTGGTTTTTTCACCACTTTTGACAGGTATGTGAGGTACAGAATGAGTCACATTCAAACAGGATTTGTAAGGTTTAATGGGATCTCCTCAGTTTTATATGGCTCCCAATGAATTATGGGCCCTTGAGAGAGGACAGCAGGATGGTAGAGTCTGCAGGTGCAAAACTGTAAGAGATACTACACAATATTTCTCCACTTTTGACAAGCTTTGTAACGATTGTATGGTAATCAAGAAAACAGCTGTCTGGCTGTGCTTCTGACATCACTCTGGCTTTTGTGAAGCCCCCTGCATGTGCTTGTCTGTCTTCAGCTAGTTCAGAATGAGTTACCTGGATCTTCAGATGAGTCTCCAGCATTAGTGCACCTTTCATGGCACTTGGGTGCCAGTTTTGCTCATTTCTGCTCTTAGGTGATTGTTCTTAGCATTTTTTTTAGGTTGAAACAAAAGTGTAGCAGCAATGAGCTGATGGCAAAGTGCTTTGAAGATTGTTCCATGGTCAGTGCTATATAACTCCTTACAAGTTCTCTTGAAAGTACCTCTTCCCCATCCTAGTTTTACATTGAACAAGGAAGAAATCTTTCTTGCAACGTAGACCTGATTTGAGTTTTGTTTTGTTTTTTAAATTATCACATTGTTGAGTACAGTATGCAGGGGGATTGTTTTGCATAGTAAAATCAAACACTGCACCAGGTAAAATGAAGTGTTTCTCTTGGGTGTTTCTCAGAAAAGACATTTGCAGATTTGAGAGCTGACAGCCTGTATCATATCTAAAACAACTGGCTTTGTTGACCACTTCAAGGTCAGGAGTGGCAAGATCACATCTCCATCATATTGGTAAGTGTGGCCAGACTGCCAAGTGCCATTTCTGTGCATGCCAAATGCTTTGAAGGAGAGGGGAGAATACCAAGTGATGAGAGCAAGCTCCAAGTCTCAAAACTCCAGGAGTCTAGCATTTGTACCTTGCCTGCAGGCGTGCAGATAGCTGCATGCTCTTGCAAGTACTTAGTAGGAGTTTAGGAATACTGAGAATCAAAGACTTTGAAGAAATTCATGGGTCTCAGCTGGATTTGGATCTCACCTGTTTTTTGGAGGTGATAGGGGTTGAAGTATGGATCTCCCATTGTCGGCTTTTTTTTTCTTCTTTCACATGTAAAGCTTGAATGTCAGTAATTACTGCACATGTACCAAAGCCTGTTTGTACAGGAGCTGTGTTCACTCTGGAACAGCTGCTGCATCAGAGTTGCTTGACCCTGTCTGTTAGGGGTGGATAGCAGCTGACGGAAGCAGGTTTCAAGGTCCTCTCTCCTACCAGACGAAACCAGTTCTAGAGAATCTGCTCTGTGGACTTTTACTACCACTTGCTGAGTTTCATCAAGCTTTTCCTGATGGCTTTGAAGTTGAGTGAATATACAGAACGTTTATCCCTTTCCTGAAATATGAGGAAACCCCCCAAACCGCAGCCCCCAAAGAGTTGGCTCTAAAAGTGGAAGGGACAGCTGAGACGTAACTTGCCAACCTGTTGGGGATAGGCTCAAGTCTTTAGCAGGAGAGGGAGGAAGTAGTGACTTGAACAGAAAGGGCAAAGTAAGATGTGAAGAGACTGGCACAAGATAAAACATGTTGGGTGGGTATGAGGAATATGGGACATTCCAACTAAAAATATGCTATAGGTGTCTGCTTTGGGAGGAACATGAAATGTGGGGAAAAAGAATGCACAACATGTTTGTCTCAGAAAAAAAAAAGTTGATGCATCCCATCCATCCTTTTCTTCATGGGTATGTGTTGCAAACAAGCATATTTTTGTCTCTGAAGATGTTCATAACTTTACTTGAACTAGGAGTTGGTTTCCTTGTCTGTATTCCAAAAGTAAGTAGTTGGACTTTCCGCTTACTAAATATGCGGTTTGAGATTAAACTTCTAATGATCATAGTTTATGGGGTCTTTTGGAGAATTTGCTGTAACTACCTTTGTGTCTAACATGGCGATAAATGCTGAAGGAGGTGACTGGTTCATTTGGCCTCCAAGCCCAGTGCCATCCTTTCCATATGGCTAAGACTTTGCTGGGCATGCCTCACATCAGAGTGGGAGGGATGTAAAACAAAGGGATGGACTCAAAACTTACCAGGATCACACACAGGCAAGCTGTGATACAAGGCACACACTTCAGGGCAGTATCTGAACTAAAACCAATTAATTTTTAAAAATACTGTTGGAGATGGGAAGTAAAGTTTCATCTCTGAATATTCTGAATATCCAGAATGCTCCTTTGTGGGCGTGTCTGTCTGTGTCTGTGTGGTTTGCCAGGGTGGAACCAGTTCCTCTCCTGCGTTTATTTCAAGGGCTCATGTGGTTCTATTTTCTTTTATTTAAAAGCAAAAACATGAGGTCAGTGTAACTAAAGTGTAGAGATTTGACTCCTACTCACAAATGAAAAGCCTAGTGCCTGAATATCATATGGATTGTGGGCTGCTATTTTGCTACCTAAAGAAAGTAAGGACCAACCAAAAAGCCAAGGAAAAAGCCTCAAAACTATCTGAAGGTGAGTCACATTGGTTGTAAATGTGTCTTGCTTACATTACTGCATGTAAGGAAGTTTTTATAAATCTATTTTAAAAGATTGCATTATAGCAGAAAACATGGTCCAGCTCTAAGGAACAGAAGGAAATTAGAATTTTGGAGCTGGATTAATGGCTGTTGGACTCCTGAGAGTTTTTGTCATGCAGTAAGATAGGAGTGAATCAACCAACCACTACAAAAACAAACGCCACCACCCCTAGGTCTGAAAAATACAGTTTTGGTGAGTGCTGTACCATGAGTTACCAGAGCCAGAAGATACTCCAGAACTGTTTTTATGAGAGCACTTAAGAGCATCTTTGGACGTCAAGGAGAATATTTCCTCAAGGAATATGTGATTGTGGACACTGCTGTTTGCCAAAGGGCCATGGGTAGTAACAATCTGTTTTCTGAGATTAGAGTCCAGTTGATGGTGTTCTTGATAGCAAAGAGCAAAGTTTGAGCTGTCACATTAGGCATATTTATTTTCCCTTGGCTTCCCCTTCCCCAGCCACACCATAATAGTGACTAATGTGGTGCTGGGCACGTGTTCTGCACAGTCATATTTTAATGAACAAACAGAAGCTAGGAGGTTAACTCTCTTCAATCCTAAATATTTCTTGTACCTAGAAGAACTCCTGAAGGGGTATAGGTAGCAATTTCTAAACTTCCTAGACTACTTTTATCTTTTCCCACCTGCACTATAAGGACATTATAGCTGTTTGGGTTTGTTTTTTTTATTTTTCTTTTCTTTTTAAACCCTTTATTTTAAATAGCAGATTAGGAAATGACTGTATCTAGCTGAGAGTTTCTGTTACTCTGCAGCCATGCACCATTATGCAATGAGATGAGCAGGGAGGGCACGTACTTCACATAAACCCAAGGCTTACACAAATCCAAGAGGGCAGGCAGGGAGCAGGGGGCCGCTTGTGGCCAGGCTGAGGCTGGGACACCAGGAGCAGGATGCAGAAATGCTTCAGGCTCGTGGGACTGGAGAGACAGCAAGTGGGCTCCTGCTGTGTCGCAGCCAGGACAAGGCCTCGTCCCAAAGCAGGAAAGCGTGTCCCAGAGGTGACAGAGACACACCGCTCTCTTCCAGGGGGAGGATGCTGTGTGACACAAAAAGCCACTGGGGCAGGGATGGAGAAGTGGGGAAAGCGGGAGGGGTGTGGTTACACCTCCAGTGCTTACAGTAGGTTTGAAAATTTGCTCATTTCCTCATGTGAGAGTGCCTAGAGGGCAACCGCTCTTCTTCCAACCTGTCCCCGCCATTTCTGCTCCCACATGTGCGTGGGGGCTCTCCACCCCCTTGCTACCCCTGTGCTTTTTCATCCTTCCATCGCTCCCCAAGCCACATCCCACCTGCTGTCAGCTGAGCTGCCCTTCTCTCCTGCTGTGTCCCTGGAGTGGGGGTTGGAGTAAATTATAACATACTTGGCTGAGGAAAGCTTTTTTGGTGGTTTTTGGGGTGGTCACAGCCTGGCAGCTGCCTTTCCAGGTGCTACCCAAGCTCCTGGCTGAGGGCTGTACAAAATGCCTCGAGAATCGTGGCTACCAAGTCACAGCTGGCCACACAGCCTCTGGCTGGTGCTGCTGCCTGCCCTGAGTTGGTGCTGCCTGACAGAGGCTCTGTGTGCCAAGCTGCTGACTGCCCCTGGGAGGCCAACCAGCCTTGACTTGCTGAAGGTGCTCCTTGTCCTTTGCAGAGGCGGTGAGATTACACAACACAGCTGAGCCATGGCAGTTCATGGGACATACCCTTCACTGGCACTGCATTTGCAGTCCCTTAACCATGCAACAAGCACCCAGTAGCAGCTTCACACCAGGCTTGGGTAGTCTTTCTGTTGAAGAGAGAAGGAGACTGAAAACTGTTCCAGGCTTCATGGACAGGACATTCTACTTTCCAGTCTCCTAAAAATAGTGTCACTTCAACACAAACCCACATCCACATGTGAAAACACGCTGAGGGCTGCGATCAACCCATCCTGTAACAACTCACAGCTGGGTGAGGATGCTTGCCCAACAGCAGAAGCCTCCCATCCCTTTTCTCTTCCTGAAGAAATTAAGGCAGTGTTTCCCTCTGTATCTGCTGCAGGGTGTGCATGGACTGACTGCAGCCTCTGTGTGGTTCAGTGCCTGCACAGTTGAGGAGGTGAGGCTTTGGTTTAGGGTGGGAGTGTGCTGCTGCAGAATTGTCTTGGAGAAGATAACATTTCTGGGACCTGTACAGGGATTAAAAGGAAGGTGTCATTAAGGCAACAACTTTTCAGTGTTTTCCTCCAAATTGAAGGCTCCCCATTCCTTCAGGGGATTCTTGTGTTTAATGCTTGTGTCCGTAACACCTTGCAAACAGCTCCAAAGTCATGGCATTGCTTACCACTAGGGATGTGTGTTTGCTTCAGCAACATTGATTTTCGTGGCCCAAGCCTAAGCCCAAATGTCAGCAACGAGGCCTCTTGGCAGAGTTGTCTTAACTCTGCCAATATTGCCTGGGAAATGCTGCCTAGGTTTTGCAGGGTGTGAAATACCCCCTATTTCCTCTCATGGGATGCTTTTCTGGCATTCTAAATCTCTTCTTGGTACATTCAAAGTTAATTAAGTCTGAGTTTTAATTCATGCTGTCTGCAGGGCTGATAATCCTCCCCCCTCCCACTGTGACTTGGCGAAGATTCAGCAATTAGGCTTGGCAGGGCAGAGCTTCCTTGTACCTGTCCTCGTGTCATGGCACCTGCCCAGCTCCTGCCTGAGGTCCCCCAGTCTCTGATGTGTGTGACAGACTTATCCCTCATCCCCATGGTCTGCAAGCTGGGAGTGATGAGCGCAGCCCATGCCAAACCTTGCAGGGAGGGGAAGAAATGCACAGCTGGAAATCAGCTGATGGTCAGAGATGGTGTGAGCACCTCTGGGCTGTACCAGGAAAGGACAAGCAGGTTTAATTGCCTTCAGCTGTAATTTCAGTTTGACCTGAAGTGCTCCTGGGGTTGTGAGGTGGGAAGGGGCTCCTGAAGGTGGTCTGGTCCAGCTCTCCTGCCCTTAAACAAGGTCACCCAGATCTGGCTGCCTAAGACTGGGATTTGAGTATCTTCAAGAATGGACACTCTACAACTTCTGCAGGAAACCTGTGCCCATGTTCAGCCACCCTTGCTGAAATAAAAATTTTCTCATCTTTAAATTAAATTTCCTTGTGGGTACTGCTAAATGTAAATCAAAGGTACAACCCAAAGGATTCTTAGCAGGGTATCCTGGGGAACACAGCAGAATTAAGACTGAAGCCCCTTACTTGCAGCTATCCATACTCCACCAGGTACAGGTGCTATCCTCTCTGAAGCCCCTGGGGTGTTGACTTATCCTCAGGATGACTCTTCCCTTTGTTTGCCATCTGCCAGAGCAGCCCAGATCCGTGCCGTGTCCTTCTAGAGCTGCGGTTCCTGGAGCAGCCCACGCCAGCCCTGTGATCCTGTGACACAGCAGGGAGATTTTCTTGCTGTTGGTGCTGCAGCCAGGCCCTGTCCCGGCCTGCACCAGCATCTGCAGGAGGGCACCTTCCATGTGAGTCACCTGCCCTTCAGCTTTCTGCCTGCCTCCAGACACAACACCCTCCCAGTGAATCAAAACTGCTCACAGATCACTGGCAGCACACCCACCGAGGGGATCCTTTGGGGGAGAAAGCGGATCGTTACTGGGGAAGAGACCAGTGTCAGTGGGAAGACAAAGGCAGGGCAGCAAAGCAGTGGAGAGAAAGTGAGGTAAGAGCAGAGAGGCCCTATGGCCATTCCTGCCATTGTAAATTGCTTACTGAAGCCACGGGAAGAATGAAAACCCCCAAGGAAACCATGTTCCTATAGCTCATATCCTGTACCAGGCCTTCACTGAGCTCTAGCCCACACCTTGCCCCAGACTTTTTATGCCACTAGACAGCTCTCTGAAGAGAAGATACTTGCAGTAAACACAAAAAACTGTGATCCAGAGATTGACATCAGTTAAAAAAATAAACCAATCACTGCTTTTAAATTAAGAAATGGTGAAGCCAAATACTTGACATGTTGGATTTTGCCTCTTCAAAAGTTTAGGAAATGTCACATCCAAGATATACTAAGGCAAAAAAGCAGGTGAAATTATGTGCGTGAAAGGGGATGGATGGAACAGAGACAGGGTGAGCTATTGAGGCCAAGCTGCTGCACCTGCTTAGAAATTTAATCTAGTCTTAAAGCAGCCTGGCCTGGCAGAAGCTAAAAGGAAACAGAGGAATTAAGGCCATGGCCACATCCCATTTTAAGCTTTCACACCTGTAGTACACAACCCTTCCCTGGGCTTGTTACACCCTTCTGGCTCCCTGGCTTAGCCAAGGCACAGGAGTTTTGTTTTATAAACCCCTCTGACTTCCTGAAACTCTGCCCTGCATCTTTTGCAGAGCTATGTTGATGCCAAATGATGATAGAAAATTAGCTTTGTCACTGCAACAGATGCAAGCAGCATGATACCTATAACCCACAAAAGGATGCCTTTGTGGTTACTCCTGAACCCTAAGCTAGAAAAATGAGCTACTGTCTCATCTTCCTGCTCCTTCTTGCAGCAAAGTTAAAGAATCACTCACAGAATCTACTTAGCTGTATGTTTACTTCCCCCCCCACTATTCCTCCTCCTTTGACTTGTTTGTGGTGCAGTCAGGGTTGCTGCCCTCCACGTTCAGCGAGGAGGGCAGTAGGTGAAATACGAGCCTGCAATCCTGCACTCTGTTCTCTCCCCGCACAGGTTAGAGGAAGAAATAAGAATTCCTTACGTTCAAGGAGTGCCACCTAACGGCCTGTTGGAGGATCCCAAAGCTCCACACAGCCTGGGCTCTTGGTTGTTTTTTTTTTTTTCCACGCACATGAGTCTAAGAAATCCCACACACATATTTTCACATATAGTGAAATGCAAGTCTCTTTCATGGCCTGTCTGCCTACAAACCACACTTCAAAGGTAGTTTTTATGCAGAGTCTTTACATTCATATTCTTAAAAATAGTTTCTTAATTCCCAAAGCTTCAAGACAGCTGCAGTAATCCAGAAGCAAGTAAGAACTTGGGTATTTTAAGTTTGGAGTGTAAAACTGATGAATGCTGGATATCTGTTAAGGAGCAGCTGCTGGAGACCAGAGGCTTCACTGCTGCCTTCACCACATCAGGCAGCAACAAACGTGCTCCTAGGGTGATGTAGGCCAGGTGTAACCTCACAAGGCCACCCAGTCCAACCTTTTAGTGGCCTTTCAATTGAAGGTCACAAGATCCAACAAAAGGCATGGACGTGGTGTTCGATGACCAGACCCAGCAGTGGTGAAGCAAACTGCTGTGGGGGCAGTTTCTTAATGTCCTCCAGCCACAGTAGTCTGCATCTGTTGTGAATCACCACACGCATCATCCCACCATCACCATGGATTGCTCCAACCACTTGGAAGAGATTTCCATCTGGCTTTTTTCCTCAGAAACTTGCTGTTGATTCCTTCCTGCTGTTACCTGCAGTAAAGCCTATCTTGCTTTACTTGAAGAGATGCTGTGTGTATGGAAAATGCAAGGGAACTGAGGGGCTCCAGAAGAACACACAAAGAAGAAAACCCTCACAAATCATTTAGTCTATTGCACGTCCTCCTGCTGCACCAAGGGCAGCTTGAATAGCTACTTTGCTCCTCAGGAGTTCACTTCTTGTCCAGTTATGACTAAGCCCTCTCTGGCCTTTGATTTTGTACGAGATTATTACCTGGTGACCTTCATTACGCTGGCCCAGAGGCAGGTAGCACAGCCTGTTCCAAGTGAGCACTATTTCTCTGCTTGTTCTCTTGGAAGATGTTCCTAGAAAGGGGACTCAGGTAACAGGTTCCTGATTCCACACTGAGCAGCAGGGCCTGTCCAGCCTGAGGGGCCTGCTTCCACCTAGACAGAAATAGCCTCCTCATCAGCTTATACACAGGCATTAGGGTTGAACTGGCTGTGAGAATACATTTCTCCCATGTGACCCAGATATGCCAGGTGAAAACAAAGACAGGCTGAACTAAAGGAGAGATGAATGCACACTATTGCTTTTAAAATATGTTCTAAAACAGACTATTTGTATTGCATACCTTCTTGCAAGATACTAAAACATTTTAGTAGCCCAGAGAAAAATTCTTCCCACTGCTTCATCAGAACTCAAGTATTATGAAAACTTCCTAGAAAACATTTCCATAAAGTAAAAAATACTTGCTAATATCTGAGTATCAAGATTTCTTGCCTGATAACCAGTTTCAAGGCAACTGAAGAGCAGTCTCTTATGATAAATAATGAAAGAGCCAAGTAACCCCCACCTAGGTAGTTTTAACCTCTGGAACTCCTCTCTGAATCATGCTGAACAATCCTACTAGGTCACCAGAAAATGAGACGGCTTTTTCCTTTAGTTTGCAGAACCTTCTGTTGACAAAATGCACACACATGCTTGACCCTCCTTCATAGCTGCTTTACCTCAGAAATGGAGTCTATAACTTCTTTCTCAGATTTCCATTCAGGCAACTTATGCTGCACTTCAGTGAAGCGTGTTTGTTCAAGGCTCACTGACAGCTCGTGTTGCTCCAGGCAGTATCTAAACTCACTCAAGGACAAAGACAACCAATAGAGAAAATGAAATTTCTCACCTTTGACCCAAATTGAGCAGCGTATTTAAAAAGCATACTGGTAGTCATTGTTGCCCTTGTGAGTAGGACACTGTATGCAAGCACCACATTTTACAGAAACATACCCAAAATGAAGGTGGCCATGACCCATTAATAACAGCCTGCAATAAATAGCAAATGCAAATCCTACCTCTCTGGATAAAAGAGATCCTGGTACTAGAATACTTCCTTGTAAAAACACATATGACAGAGGTGCTGTTTTTCCATAGCTTATCCAGAATTGCTCAATTGTTTGGACAATGATCTATTTTAGGACATGTATCCATGAGGGACAGACTTGCCTACAGCTTAAGCTCCCCCCTCCCTCAACAGGCTACACTATTCACTAAATTCTTCATTTGTTTTCTGTTTGTCCTTCAAATGAACAATTCAGAAGTAAAAGAAGATATTAAGAAGAAATCCCTACATTTAACAATACCCACAGTCCTTCGCCTTTACTCCCATCTGTCACAGTAAGAAAGAAAACAGGAAACTGCAGAGAGCAATTTTAATGGAAATATCTCTCAAAAATGCTTCATGATGTGAGAGATGCTTTGTGGTGCAACTGATCCTCATCTTAAAAACATAAGATAATACAAATATTTCTTGGAAGTCCTTGAAAATGTCAAGTATCACTGGAAACACTGATAGATGCTGTAGCTTTAAGAAGGAAGTATGGAAAATTAACATGGCAAATCAAGTTTTACTATCAGTATTTGTAAAATTTTTCACAGAAGTGCAACAATAGTGAAACTTTTAAAAACAGGATGGAGAAAGCAACAGTTGATGCAATCTGTACTCACCAGCACCTGTTTCTACAGGGAAATTTAAGAAGGAAAAATGTTAATACAGAAAGGCTCTAATAAACAAGACTTATTAAATATACAGGTGAACCCACTGGTAAGTGACACAAAATAACTAGGCTGAATGGAAATTTAAACTTCAGTAACAATTTATTCAAAGTATGCAAGAACAAAATAATTTACATTAAACTTCTGTAGTGTCAATATTTTAAAAATATTTTTAAAGCATTTAAAATTAGTTAAGGGAGCAGTAACACTGTAATCATGTACGAACCAGGCTGATACAGCCATTTAAAATTACAGTAACAAGATATAAAACAATTTTGTCTAAAAGCTATTTATATAAAATAATTTTTATGATTAAGCAAACATACTTACAATCAGCTTTACTGATTGTAAGGAATCAAACTGTTTAATGCTTAACCTGTTAAATACCTTAGTGCAGCAAGAGAACGTTTCAGGAAGCTCACATAGAAAACACATGTGCCTGGCACTCATAACTTTTTGTGGCACAATGGCTTTAGTACTCAACTGACTGGCCTGCTAACCACGAACCTGGCTGGCTTCCAGAAGCAAAATAAAGACTAGCAGGTAATGTCACTTTAGTACTAGTTTGTTCTGTACAGCACTGGAATTTTAACTGGGAAATCATGAAAGCTTTTATGACGTGTCCAGGAGCAGTCTTACTTGTATTTGTAGCAGCATTCCGCACAATTTTTACTTACTAGCATGAGGATAAGGAGGTCAGTTACATTTTAAGTTCCACTTCAGAACAGGCACACAGGAGTGTAACCACAGCTAAGCAAACCCTGAGCAAATTATCTTTCAAACAATGATTCCAGCCCTGGTTTATCTTTTTATGAAACTTTCTGATGTGTTACACAAGACAAGTATCGAGATGTTCATTTATTTTAGATTCCAAAACGTCAGTCTCACAAACAGGACAACTGACTCTTCTATCCTGCCTCACAGGATTGCTAGGACTTGCAGAGGACTGTGTAAATTCAGCTCTGTTTTCTGTAGTTGTACTGATGTCAGTATCCCCCTTTTTGATGAAATACTTTTCAAAGGCAGTTTTGTCATCCTTTTTTGGCCATCGCTGCAGTGTATTAACACATTCTAAGCTTTTTTTCTCAGATGCACCCCGAGCTCTTGGGGTCTGCTCCAAACAAATTTTTTTTGGTGACCAGTTATAAGATGGCATAGCCCTTTTGCCAGCTGGTGAGCCTTGGCTTGATGTTCCTTCAGCGACACGAGCAATCCTAGCAGGCAATCCACAGCTGTTCTCATCATCTTCTGTATTAGCAGCAGAGGGTTTTGGAAACTCACGCTTTAAAACCAAGTTGTTCTTCTCACTGGCAGCACTGATACGAAGCGGAGAGATGCCAAGATGGGGTAATTTTTCCAATTTTATCTCATTTTTAGTCCTAACTGCCGAGTGGTGCAGTGAGCTGTGTGCTTCACTGTTTCCAGTGGAGCTGCTGGCATTTGTGTTTTTCTCTGAAAGTACACCATCCCCTCCTCCAAGCCGATATCCCGTTCCACTAAAAGGAGTCAGGTCTTGCACACCATGCATTTGTGTCTTGCCTGCAAAATCAGATTAAAAAATAAGTTAATAATTTTTTCATTAAAAAATCATGGGCTTAGTATTTGAGGTGCTTCACACAAAAAAACTCCACTGCTTGAAAATAATGCCTCAAACTAAACTTTTTGTAGACAATTCAGTTGAGGAGCAGCCTAGAAGTGCACAAACAAACAGGCCCCTGTTCTTTGGCTATGTAACAATAACATCTGAACCAAGCTTATGTAGTGTTTGGTCCATATTCGTTCAAGAAAATGTCTGGACAAAAATCAGTTTGGAAAAGAAAAAAAAAATGAAATACCTTTGTTAGTTGACTTGAAATGTGGAGGTTTTGCTGTCTGAGTTTTCTGCTTGGACTTCTCTGAGAACTTCTCTGGCTCCTTCACTTTTGTGAAGGTGCCCCCGCACGTCCTTTGATGTTCATCCCACCAGAAGTCGTGTGCAGAGGGTGCTCTGTTCATTGAGCGCTTCACATATCCATAGTAGGGCGCTCTGTTTTGGCAGGGGCCATTGCATCGCCACCAGTGCTGGCGGTACAAATTAATCTCATCATAAAAATTGTGATAGATCTACATTAAAACAAGCAAACAACACAAACAAAAAAACCCCAGTCATTCAGGAAGTTACAAATTTTATATCACTAGCTCTAAAGTATCTTTTTAAAAATGTATTTCCATTCAATTTGTTCCACTGCTGCTGTGATTTTTATATTAGCAGTTAAAAGAGCTGGACCTGAATAAAATTTGATCAACATTTAGCTACCATTAAAACAAAGCTTTAAAAAAAAGATAGGATGTGTAGGAATATGTCCTGATTATCTTGTTTGAACTGAAATCACTTTGGAAATCTATCTACAATTTCATCTAGAAGATGAACTGTTTAAAATGCATTGCAAACAATACCAGTATTCTCCTTTCAGCTATTACCTTAATTGATCGTATTAGACACATTATTTTAAAATATTAACATAAATATCATTCCCCTCTATTGACTTAAATCTTGACTGCTCTTCACATGGATCACTTCTGTCCCTGCCACCATTAAGCTGTTTCTAGTTTACCACAAAAGCTTATAGAAAAATTCTTATGACTAACAGGTCACCAGATCTTCCTCAACCTGTTCCCACCACCGTCTCCAACAAAGTAACCATGGAACTGGCACACGCTTGGATGCAAATTTTTACTGGTACCAGCTGCAGAGTGTCTAACAAGACCATTACCTATTCCACACCCGTCAACTAAAACACCAAACCAAGAAGAAAACCCCATTAAATCAGGTGAAGAGGATCATTCTTACTGTGACATTGGCTCCAGTCAAGAGATTAATGCGACGCATGTGCTTGCAGAACTCCGGTCCATGAGACTCGCGATCTTTGTAGTTATGAGTAACAAAGAGCAGGGCGTGGATCATTTCGTGCAACAGTGTCTGAAATGATGCAACCATCAGATGTTCACTGAAAAGCATTGCATTTGCAGTTTCATGTTTAAGCTGCAAGTATGTTACTCTTCTACATTGATTGTGGTACTGATCTTATCTTTGATTATTCACATATTCAGGCTGGGTCATAAAAACATAATATTTTGATCGATCAAATCAAATTACCCCTATTCCCACATAACTAGAACATGCTGCAGAATATCACTACAATAAGCAACATTCCAAAAAAGGAGAAATAATCCTCAAACTTAAATCACATCTTTAAAGACATCATCCCCTACACAACCCCCAAAAAGAGCCACTTTTGAGCAAACTGAAACTCTAACATGTTAAGTCATATTCTATATCCTTATTTTCTGCTGTTGGCCTTTGCGAAGCTACAGTCCATGTTTGGTTTGAATATTAAAGGATAATTTAGGAGTTAAAAACTTGGGGTGTTTTTTTCTCTATATAAAGTCAATAAAACAAACAAGTGACTTTAGACTTCTACTTGGAGTTGCCCACTTAGAAACATAAAGCTAAAAATTACCATGGTATTGCAACACAAGCCATACAAACGTAACAGTAAAGCCACCACTATCTTATGATCTGTAAGTTACTGCCTAAAAGAATCCCAGTATGAAATGTAAAATGATTGTATGAAGTGGGGGGTGGGCACAATACACTTTACGTGCAGATTCCCATATTCATATTTACGTGCAGATAACCCATGTTCAAATACCTCCACAAGATCCTTCCTTGGCCGTAACTTTAGAAGCGGCTCACTGAGACGAATGGAACACAACCCACTTCTTTCGTGATATGAACAGATACCAGCAGAGCTGAAAGGAAAAACAGAAAGAAAGTGTGAAAATCTATTTGCTTCTGTAGCACATGAAGAAAATGGAGAATTTAAGTTAAAATGCCATTCCCTGTAAACACATGCTAGGTCACTCAGAACATGGAAAAAAATGACTCTGAGTGGTTACTTGAAAAACTCAGCATTGTTAAGCAAAGAAAAAAAAAATCCACAAGTTCCTTAGAGTAGAAAAACCTGTTCTGAAGGCAGAAGAATGCTTCCTTTTGATGGACTACACGGAGACTGGAGATTCATGGCAGCAAACAGTGACTTAATTTCTAGTTGTTTCAATTTCACTCCCCCCCCTTCATCAACTTTTGACTCATACCGAACCTACATACATCTTCACTTCCATGTACAAAGCCAGCAAACGCCACTATTTTTGTCTGTGTGAGTCCTACTGAGTTAGTCCTATCAGTGCAGTATCCAACTATTTCCAAAAGTCTAAAGAATACTGCAACCAGCAGAAGGTAAGAGGTGGCAGGACTCCAGCCACCAGCAATTGCATCTGCTGCAGAACTGCAGACTGCACTTCAAAGATTCCTGAGTTTGTTTAACCTCAGATTTCTTCTATATTCCCCTTCCTAGTCTATTCGAAATTTTTCTAATATGCCACTACTGGTTCATATTTGCCTTTCTGCTGTGCATTAAAACTATCATAAAGACTGACCCAGAGCAGAGCAGCAACACGAGTACGTGAGGTTTCCACACACGCCATACGGACCAAGTAATTTCTTCCGTTTTAACATCCCTCCGGCTTGCCTGCACGCCGGGGAAAGCCCTTGATGGCTGCCAGGGACGACAGATGCAAGGCAAGGGAGACAACGACCAACTCATGTCCCGCATACGGGCTCTGCCAGAGATGCGGGACATTCAAGTGCCCCAGCACGGCGCTAGCGGGGCACAGCGAGGAGCAGCAGTGACGAGTGACAGCTCCTCCCTGACACACGCTGCGGCTCCATGGGCGCCCTTCCCACCGCCCCGACACCGCGCACGCCGCCGGGGCCGGCGGAGGCACGGCGGGCAGCTCCCGAAACACAAGGATCGGCCTCCCCGCCGCCTTCCCGGCCCTGGAGACCGCCCTAGCCCCGCTCCCCCCGGCCCCCGGCCCCCCGGCCCCCGGGACAGGGCAGCCCCGGGAGCCTGGCCGGCGCTCGGCCCCACACCCCCCACCGTGCAGCACCTGGTCATGCGCGGGCTCCAGGACACTGTGACAGCCTCCAGTTTGCCCCAGAAGAGCGTCTGGTTGAACTGCACGAACAGGGCATGCACGTCGGGGCTGGGGTCCAGCAGCTCCCACGCCTCGTCCACCACCGACAGCGGCCGGAGAGACGAGCGGTACGGAGGGACATCAGGGCGCTTTTCCGCTGTTGCTGCTGCTGCTGCTGCTGCTGCCGCCGCCGCCCCTGCTGCTACCTTGTCCTGCTCTTCCCACTCCCTCTGCAGCCTGAGCGCCAACAAGAAATCCTCGTCCTCCATGCCGTCCGCAGCCGAATCCGCAGTGGCGCAGGCGCAGTACCGACCCGCGGGCTGCTGGCGCCGCGTCTTTCCGGGTGCGCGCGCCGGCAGCGCCCCCTCCGCCCCGCCCGGCGCGGTTCAGGCGCGTCACCGCCGGCAGCCGCTCCTGCTGCCGAGCCGCGGGGCGCAGGCGCGGCGTTCCCGCTGGCGGCGGGGCGGCTACCGGGCGGCGGCGGCTGCGGCGCGGACATGGCGCTGTCGCTGGGCGAGGGCGGCGGCGGGAGCCGCCTGCGGCGGCAGCTGGAGTCGGGCGGCTTCGCGGCGGGGGAGTACGTGAAGCAGCTGTCGCAGCAGTCGGACGGGGACCGGGACCTGCAGGAGCACCGGCAGCGCATCCAGGCGCTGAGCGAGGAGACGGCGCAGAGCCTGAAGCGCAACGTCTACCAAAACTACCGGCAATTCATCGAGACGGCGCGGGAGATCAGCTACCTGGAGAGCGAGATGTACCAGCTCAGCCACATCCTCACCGAGCAGAAGGGCATCATGGAGGCCGTCACCCAGGCCCTGCTCCTCCAGGCCGACCGCGACGACCCCGCGCTGGGCGCCCGCCGCGCCGCCGCCGCCGACCCCTTCCTGCCGCTGTCGGCCAAGGATGCGGCGGCCAACGAGGAGGGGCGGCAGCGCACTCTCACCACCCTCCTGGAGAAGGTGGAGGGCTGCCGCGACCTCCTGCCCGAGAGCCCTGGCAAATACCTGGTCTACAACGGCGACCTGGTGGAGTACGATGCCGACCACATGGCGCAGATCCAGCGGGTGCACGCCTTCCTCATGAACGACTGCCTGCTCGTCGCCACCGCCCTGCCCAACCGCCGCGGCGCCTACCGCTACGACGCCCTGTACCCCCTCGACGGGCTGGCCGTGGTCAACGTCAAGGACAACCCGCCTATGAAGGACATGTTCAAGCTGCTCATGTTCCCCGAGAGCCGCATCTTCCAGGCCGAGAACGCCAAGATCAAGAAGGAGTGGCTGGAGGTGCTGGAGGAGACCAAGCGCAACCGCGCCCTCAGCGAGAAGCGGCGCCTGGAGCAGGAGGCCCTGCCCCGGCCCGCCCCAACGCCCCCCGAATCCACCAACCCCTTCGACGAGGATGAGGACGAGGAGGAGGATGAGCCCTCCGCTGAGGAGGAGGTCGTTGACCTCTCGCTCGAGTGGATCCAGGAGCTGCCCGAGGACCTGGACGTCTGCATTGCTCAGCGGGACTTCGAGGGGGCGGTGGACCTCTTGGATAAACTGAACGAGTACCTGGCCGACAAGCCCGTGAGCCAGCCCGTGAAGGAGCTGCGGGCCAAGGTGGACGAGCGCGTCCGGCAGCTCACGGATGTTCTGGTGTTCGAGCTGTCTCCGGACCGCTCGCTGCGGGGAGGGCCGCGGGCCACCCGCCGAGCCGTGTCCCAGCTCATTCGCCTGGGCCAGTCCACCAAGGCCTGCGAGCTGTTCCTGAAGAACCGGGCGGCCGCGGTGCAGACGGCCATCCGGCAGCTGCGCATCGAGGGCGCCACGCTACTCTACATCCACAAGCTCTGCCACGTCTTCTTCACCAGCCTCCTGGAGACGGCCAGGGAGTTTGAGACGGACTTCGCCGGCAACAACGGCTGCTACTCGGCCTTTGTTGTCTGGGCCCGCTCCTCCATGAGGATGTTCGTAGATGCCTTCAGCAAGCAAGTATTTGATAGCAAAGAGAGTTTGTCAACTGCGGCAGAGTGTGTCAAGGTAAGAGAGCCCAAAGAGGGGGGTGGTGGGGCACAATAGCTGATACAAAGGCTTCAGAGCTTTAAATTCTCTTTTCAAGCTCTAGTTGTTGACTCTTATGTTGGTCTCCAGAGAGGTTTCCTGCGTTGAAAGGTTAATATTCATTCGAGGTTTTTTTGGTTTTTTTCAGTTTAACAGAGGAAAGCCTTACGGTTATAATACATATCAAGAAATGCCTTGCCTTAATCAGGAATGCAAAAATGTGTTGATTCTTAATTTGCCTTTAACTAGTAGGAGGTCCTAAAATTTACATAAGCTACCCCTGAATTATTATTAGTACTTTAAAACTTTCTCTTTGTTTTCCAAAGCTCTCCTTAGTTACATTTTCATACTTTTTTTGCAAGACCAACTTTCTCAGGTTATGCTTTCTTTCAGCTGCTAACTGGGAGAAGAAAAAAAAAAAAAAAAAAGCTTATATGTGGGTTATAGTGTAATTGTCCAGAGTATTTTTGACAGCCAGGGTGTATCTTTCAGTTACCAATTTCTCATTAATGAGATTCTTAAAGCATGAGAAATAAGTATGAGTAACGCTTCTCAGTTTTCTGAGATAAATTTGATAAATGTGTAAGATGTAAAGGGAGCCTGCTCAGTAATAACATCCTTTGCTTTTCTTTGCTTTTCCAGGTAGCTAAAGAGCACTGCAAGCAGCTGAGCGAGATTGGACTGGATCTCACCTTCATCATCCACGCCCTCCTGGTAAAGGATATCAAAGGTGCTTTACAGAGCTACAAGGATATCATCATCGAGGCCACCAAGCACCGCAACTCTGAGGAGATGTGGAGAAAGATGAACCTGATGACTCCAGAGGCGCTGGGGAAGCTCAGGGAGGAGATGAGGAGCTGTGGGGTGGGCAATTTTGACCAATACACAGGTGATGACTGCTGGGTCAACCTCAGTTACACTGTGGTAGCTTTCACTAAGCAGACTATGGCCTTCTTGGAGGAAGCATTAAAGCTTTACTTCCCAGAGCTGCATATGGTTCTTCTGGAGAGTCTCGTGGAAATCATCCTGGTGGCTGTCCAGCATGTCGATTACAGTTTGCGGTGTGAACAGGACCCTGAGAAAAAAGCATTCATTAGGCAGAATGCCTCCTTCCTGTATGAAACTGTCCTTCCTGTTGTGGAAAAAAGGTTTGAGGAAGGAGTTGGAAAGCCAGCCAAGCAGCTGCAGGATCTGAGAAATGCCTCAAGATTGATGCGTGTGAATCCGGAAAGTACCACCTCTGTGGTGTGAAGTGAGCCTAACTGTTCCTGGCAGCACTTACTGAAGATGTTGTACATTGAACAGATGAACTAAACAGGGGGGATTTGAGTCCCTGAAAGATGCAGATCTGCTGCATTCCAGAAGCTGAAGACTTTGAATCAATGCCTGCAAGCATGCAATGCTTTACTTGGTGGATGGGGTGTAGGGAAATGAGAAGGTGGAGGTCACATGTCCTTGGACAGCATATCCTGTACGAAGGGCCTGTGTAGTATTTCTGACTTGGGAAATTACTGTAATACACAAATTCTGGCCAACTGTTTGTCAAAGTCTTACATACATATACAGCAGATGACAGGAAAAGATCAATTCTCATCGTGTCACTGTAGCAATTCTTTTTAAGGCAGTGTTTTGGTAGGAGGGGAAGTGCTGAAGGATTCCCAGGGTGTGGTATTCAGTAAGGCACATCCACCACCGAGATGTGACTAAACACTGGAGATAAATGACATGGGTTTGCACAGTGTGATTTTTATGGTAGCAATATAGACTTTTCTTTAACATTGAGATTATCTTCGTTCATTTCAGAGACAGGCTGAAATAAAAATGTTTTTAGTATAGGTTCTGGTGTTTGAGTGAAGGGGCTTCTTCTGTTTAATAAGCTGGCCTGTCAGCCTAAATTATAGCTGTCTGAAGACAAACATGCTGTCAAAGACATTTGTTCCCTTCAAGAGAAGTGAGAATAAATTGCTTCCCTTCCTCTTCGTGTTCCTCTTCCATGTTTTCTCATGGATCTAATGAGGGTCATGTCCATTTAGTGAAGTGTGCACTGTTTCTTGAGGTGCAGTTGCAAATGCAGTATGAGCTGTCATCTCCTGGTTGGAGCCATAGTGAGGAGGCATAAATGCTCTTGAGACACGCAGGGCAGGGAGAGGGACTGAAGGGACAGTTTCATTTGGAAGAAATGGAATGCTAGTTCTGCTGTACAGAAGCAGCACCTGGTGAAGACTGAGAGGCTTTTTGCAGGCGATGTGAACTTTGAAGTATACACTGTCTCCTGCAAGAACTAGCACCATTTCCTGTAATTCAGCAGTAAGCAAGAAGAACCACCTTTTTTGCAGAAATCACAAGGATTTGGTTGGCAATTTTAATGTTGATGGGGAAAGTTTATACCAATGCTCTTATGTTTGGATTGAATTATGTTGGCTGTCTCACTCAGTATATGTCTGCGAAAATAAAATAAGGCAGATCTTGTGTCAAGGCTGGTTTTAGAAAGCTGTCAGCTTCAACTTCTAAGCTGTGCAAACTTCTGCTTCTGTGCAAACTTCCTTAGTTGTGAGAAAATCATGTTACAGCTAAGGAACCTTGTATTAGTTCCTCAAAAAGTGTCCTTAACTGGAATAACTAAATATCCTATTGCTGTTACACTTTCAAATTAAAGCTTTTGCAGTTTGTATCATAGTAATGAATTCCTTGTGACAACCTGAACAAACAAAAGGTATCAGTAGTAAAACATTCTGTGTAAGTGTTATCCTAAAGCTTCTTAATTTCTCTCTGTTTTCATAGTGCTTGTTAAATGCAGTTTTCACTTCAGTGGCTGAGTTTTGTGAGTGAAACAGCTCTACTTTTATTTTAAGGGACACCAGCTCACAACAGAAGCATGAACAGGGCTCTCCTCCTTTTCAGCCAAATGTTAATGCTTGAGCTTACCCTCATCAGAGGGTAATGTAGAATGTAGAATGTAAAATGTAGAATGTAATTCTGCCACATGCTCTGTTACATCTCTGTCGCTGAGCCCCCTTCATCCATCTGCTTATGGCACACTGAGCCTACTGATTTTGTCTGCTGTCATCCATGGAGCAGTGGGCTTGCATTGATGTTGGTTTTAATGCATCAGGGAATCTGGCTTTTCATTTGGGTCATCAAACACCATGTTCTTGTGCCTGACAATTCAAACAGGTGTGGATTTGTATAAACTGCTATTTTGTAACTTGTGAATCTGTTAAAGTCATAATAAAAGAAAAACAGTAACATAAAGAACCTGGAGTGGAATTAAACTAAACACTCTTTTATGTTAACTTAGTTAACAGAAAAAATCAATGTAGGCTGAGTCATAGTTTAATAAATTTCAGTTTTGGAATGGCACTTCTCTTTTCCTGAGCTGTACACTTGTAGCAATCGTTTTATTCAAGTTGGGATTTGCAATAACTACTGAATGATATGATAACAGTTCTGCTGATTTGAGAAAGAACTAATATTGGGGTTTTTTGAGACGACTTCATATAACATCTGGTTTCCTTTGCTGTAACAAATGAGTAAATTTTTTTTTTCAGATAAATTTATGTATTACAATTTAACACAATAACTTTTCTGAACAGTGAAGACCATGTATTAAAACTTTTGGACATACAGCACTAGTGGTGTATTTGTTTTGATCATCAGAAAGAGGATGTTGGTTGGAAGTTGGACTTCCAGTGAAGTCAGAGAGCTTCAGGTCAGTCCCTTGTGAGGGAGAGGTGAGCAGCAGCCAGCTGATGAAAGCCAAGTGGTGTCACTTCAGTTACATTCTTACAGAGTCACTTCAGCCAGGTGATGCTGGAAGAAAATGTTTCTGGACAAAGAGGAGAGGCAGTGCTTTCCTCTGATGGGACTTCGGGTGTGTGTGATGGATTATCAACACCAAGGCAGCATAATGCTAAAGGTTTTGTTGTCTTCCAGACTTATTTGAGTCTGGAGTCCATCCATACTTACCTTAGATGCTGAATGTGTAGTACAGCCTGTCTCCTCACTAGGTGGAGCTTTGTGCACTGAAACCTCAGCAGGCTGGAGCAGGCACAGGCAGGGAAGCTGTGCTGTCTGTCCTGCAGTGTGGCTTGGCAGGTTTGGGCTAGCGTGCTGGGGAAAGAAGATGCTGCAGAGAATGATCCAGATGTTAGGTTCAGGTCTTTTTCATTCCTTGGTAGTGGTGGTGTTCTGCCTTTTCTGATTCTTGTACTGTCGTTTTTTGGTTCTTCATGTTTTCCTGAGGTGTTTCTCTACCATTGGCAGTTGTCCTTCAGAGTAGCTCACCTTTCTGCTTTTGTAGATACCAACATGTGACTTGTGTTCTGCCTGGAAAACACTTGCTATACTTCAAGCCCCTGCAGAGATATGAGAAGTTGCTTATTCTGGCTGCAGTTTTATGTCTCATGTAAGATGTTCAGATTAGTGACTTCTCAAAGTCAAGTTTGTGTGACCTCTGGTCATTTTACTTCAATATTGGACTGAAATTCCTGTGTAACTTCATGCTCACAGCTCAGATTTGCACTCAGTGCGGTAACACTAAAGGTCCCCACCACCTAACGTTATAACTTACTCCGTTTGCTGCCCAACTGTTTCAATTTAACTGGGTTGCCTTTTTCTTAAAAGTATTAGTAGTTTTGTAGACTCTTCAGTGTATTTTTTCTGATGAAAATCAAATCTGGCATGGGGCTTATATGTCAAGCAGCTCTGTGACCATAGACATCTTTTTCTTCACAAGTTTAGGAGTTGTGATATGCCTTCAATCTCTACAAAGACTGAGGGTTAGAGGAAAGAGAAACACCTCAGACTGTGGGGAAAATAGATTTATATCATTTGCCACTTCAAGGGATATTGACTGGAGTAACGGATCAGAATTTGATTGAGCCACCTTGGACACAGAGTTTTTACCTCTTGTGTAAAAACTAGGAAACTTTGCTTATACAGCTTCAGCAGCCTCAACATGCCCTGCAATACAGTTCTCAATTTCAGGGTTTCAAGCTGAACTAGATTATCTGCTACAGATGTGCTCAATTTGACACAGCAGAGATAAAGTACTGGCAAGGGACCTGGCCTGTGCTGACCACTGAGCAGTAGTGCCCTTCCTGGGGCTTTACGTGGCTCATCGGGGCAGTTCTAAGACAATTTTATATCACCCGTCTGAGGCCCTGTGGTATTTATTCTCTCCCTCGCCATGCAGTGGCCGCATTCCTTTCGATGGGCAGAGCATCCCGCTTCCCACCCAAGCAGAAGGAACTGTAGGAGGATGGAGAGGAGCTGCTCCCCAGCATCTCTTGAAGCGAGGGGCGGTGGCGCAGGGCCGCCAGCGGGGGTCCTGCGGGAGCTGTGCCCTGGGGAGCATCCCCTCGGCGCAGGGAATGCGGGCACCCCTGCACGCAGACACGGATTGCTTTCCGTCTGTTCTCACCATCCGCTGCCAGAGCAAGCTGCTACGGAAGCTGAGAGATTGATGTCCTCGTGTCAAGGCAGGAGCTGGACCCTGAGGCATGGTCTTAGATTGCCCAAAATATTATGTGGCCCTCCAGCTGTTGGGAATCTTGCTGAGAAGTGCTAATAACACCTTGGCATGAGATTAGTGAATGCACTGCACTAGGAAGGTGAACCAGGAAGTGTTAACTTCACTGCTGCTCGGGAAAACCTTGGAGATGATCGATGATGTTTTCAAGTTATTTTTTAAAAAATAAAAGCATACAGTTCTTCATCTAATTGCACCAAGACACACCGTTCTTCCTCTGTCTTCCCAGGAACTGAACCAAACAAAATCAAAAGTCTCATGAAAGTAAGAGAGAGTTAGCCAAATCCATTGGGATACAAGGCATGTGAATCTAAACACCACAAACTTCAGCAAAATTAAGATCTGAACTTCAGACGTCAAACTGACTGGGATGAGGGAAAACTTTGCCTCGGACTCTTCCAGAGTTCTGGACTTTAAGTTCTCTGGGCTTTGAGTCATTCCTACTGTTACTAAAAATCACAATTCACAGACAACAATCTGTGCCAGTCAGACTAATGCGTTTTGTTTTAACTATAGTTTTGTAGCACTGCTGCAGTCTGGGGATTCCTGTTATGTTAATTTTTCAAACCCAGTATTCACAATAGGAAGGAGCCCAGCTCCTAGCCCCAGTTCCTGCAGGACAGGATTGTCAGGAGAGTACTTAAAGCTCTGCAGAGAATCCTTCCTTCCTCAGGGTTCAGTGAATTTTTCTCCCAAAATGCAGGTCTCTGATAAGCAGCTTCTGCTCTGCTTTATTTCCCCCTCACTAGCAATTGGCAGACTTGTTTGTTTTCCCACTCCACAATATAACCTCTCCAGCAGAGGTGCTAGACTCACTTTGTGGTGGAAGGATGTCAAACTGAATGTTGAGCTACAGTCTGTACATCTGTCCTAGCACAATTTAGGCTATATAACTCCCTGCCTGCTCTTTCCATTGACAAAGTTGATGGGGATGAGGGGATTGGGAGGCTTGCAAAGAAAGATCTGTAATCTTTGTCCCTTTGACTTCCACGCAGCAAGGTGTTTAAACACACATTGAAGATGCCCTCCCCTGAATTTGGGAAGCCCACTCCTATAGTCAGAGGCAATTAGATCCTAAAGTGCTTTCCAGGAGTAGAGGATCAGTAAATTTCTTTTGAAATTTGCAAAAACAATTGGCAAAGAAGAGGTGGGAGAGTAGCGCCAGAGCAACAGCACCTGATGAGCAAACAAAATGCTTGTTTCTGGGACATCTCAGCTCTAGTGTGACAAATGGCGGTCCCAAACAAAGCCTGCCCCTTTGCCGGTGGGAGCAGTAGGCTCCATAAATCATCAGTGCTGCAACTTCCCAGGAGGCAGCAATAACAGTGTGGGACACACTAAAACAAAGTCACTTCATCTGACTGGCTGTAATAGGTGACACCACATTAGGGTGGAGAAAATGCCCTCGGGAAAATGAGGACACTTAAGGAAGGGTGCACATCCAGGCTGGACCACCTGCTGTTCTGAGATGTGGCTCCACCTGGGCCTGACACCAGCACCGGCTGGCATTGTCCCAGCCTCCTGACACGCACCACCTCCCTCATTGTGCCCAGCTCCAGAACCTCCCATGGTGAGCATTTTCCTCCTGCTGACCACTGGCCTGAATTAGGCCTCCTCCCTGCTGGCAGGATTAACCCCATCTTGTTTGCTCGGTGACAAGAGATGTGTGCAGGGAACAGAAGGCCCCAGAGCCGCCACTGCCCAGCAGCTTCACACCAGATAGCCCCTCTCCTAGTGTGCCTCTAATCAGTCACTATTTTTTTGTCATTCACTGAAGTTTATTACCATTTAAATAGCCTTTCAGCCTGAGGCATCCTGTGGGGTTTCTGCCTCTGTTGCCTCATGCCCTATGAAATTAATTCCTGTAAGAGCATGTCCTCACATGGTAAGAGCTCAATTAAGCCGGTTTAGAAACTGTTTTAAATCCCCACAAGTCCTTCTATGGCCCTTTAGTTTGGACTGGGGCACTTTCTAAGTGCTTGGCTTGGGGTAAAATAGGCTTAGACTGGAAAGTGTTTATTTCCAACCAAAATTACCCCACTGAATCCTGCTGTCTGGGGTAAAGTTTTTGAGTACTGTGAACAAATTCCATATTTAACTCAGCAGGTGTTTTTAGGCCTTGAAGATTTAAGGGCCAGACTGCAAATGCCTTTAATCAGGAAGCAATTAATTGCACAGATTTCCTCCTTGCAGCCAGTGTAACACTCAACCAGGTAATACTCCCTGTGAGGCAGTGGCTGGTAGTGCATATTACTTTTATTACTGTGTATCTCTGCTAATTAGTGCCCCTTGGATGGTAGGCCAGGATGCTATAGGGGGTTCAGATAAAAGGTACAATCCACTAAGACAATCCAAAGATAGCTTTAAGAAGAAAATCAAATGGTTTGCATTCCTGATGAGCTTTTCAATTTTTTTTTTTTTTTTCTGAAGGAAACTTGCAAGAAGGATTGATACTTTTGATGGAAGTCAAGGACCTGGTTTTGACTTCAAGGGTTGTTCCAAGTAACTTGTAGTCAAGCACACTTGACAGGAGCTTTTCCCAGAGCACTGTGATGCTCACTCAAGACCAACGCCAAACAGAAAACACCTAGTTTGTATCTCTTGCACCCACCTTCATGCAGAGGATCACAGCCCTGGTTCTCCATCAAAAATTATGCTCAGCTGCACTTGGAGAGAAGAGTGTGGGGAGTTAGGGAACATGTTTAGCCCTTGACAGTCCCTGGGGCAGGACACAATGTCTCACAAAACAGGAAGGTAAAGGCTTAGCTGCCCCACATTCAGGCCAGGGCCATTGCTCCACCTGCTAATGCTGACACCAGCCTTGTTCATTCTCTCAAACAAACACAAATCCCACATCCTTCCTGTCCTACATGCTGGCTATAAAGAACAAATTCCCTCATTATGCAATTATTATAATTTACTGGCAGAAACCTTTCTCTCTGCACACACAATTTTTCATGTTTGACTATTATAATTACATTTTCAAAGTTATAAATAACACGTTAGCCTGGTTTATGTGCTTGTGCAAGTCAGGTTATAAACTGTCAGATGAATGAAATTAACTGTCTCCAGAATTCACATTCCTGTCACTTATTCAATTATTTGATCAACATAATTGCTCAGAGCAAGAGCTAATTGGAAAATGACATGCATTTACCCTCTCCATAGAGGAAGAGAGGCTTATCAGGTATTTTACTGCAGGCACTTTCATTACTTCCAATATTCTGGAAGAAACAAGGGTTTTAAATGAGTCAGGCCCAAACACACAAGGTTGGTTTTTTTTTTTTTTGGTTTTTTTTTTTTTTTTTTTTTTTTTTGCCAGATGCTTCCTCATCCTTAAAATAGCTCCAGTATTTTGCAGTGCAAGAGTTTGAATACACCTATACTGCAGCACACACAGGTATCTTGGAACACATGTATGTGAGCTGCAAGCCAAGCTTGCCTCCAGGGGTCTGCAGCAAAAAATGTGTTCCTGCTCTGTGTATCTGTATTCATGCTGGTGCTGCAGCTATATGTGTTTGGTTTTCTCTGTGACAGACTCCCATCCTTGGGTGCTGATGCAGAGAATATTGGCTGGCTGAGGCATGGCTGTCAGGAGTAGGAAAGGGAGAAATAGTTTTTTTTTTTTTTTTTTGTGTTGCTGGTGTAGAAAAGACTGTAAATCCCCACCTTGCCAGCTCAAATCCTACTAAGGTTACAGCTTGAAACACCAATACCTTTCAAATTATTTTTCTGTCCCTCACCTCACGCAGATATCTTGGTTAACATTTTGAGTTTGTTATTAAATTTTCTTATTAAATTAAAATCTAAGAAGGGGTGAGATAGAATGAATCAGAAGGTAGGAGACTCAAATCCTAAACTGGTCCCTCTTTCCATTATTAGTTCTAGCATTGTCTGCAGTTGGAATATTTCATTTGTTTAAATAAGAGAGAGGCAAGCAATTTTCCGAGCTGCATGGAAGGGGAGGAAGCTCATCTATCAATGCCAACAGTTTGTAGCATATTGTCTGCAGGCCCTGATGGTTATCTGTTGGGGAGAGGGAGCTAAGAAAATCAACCCTGTTGCCAGTGTCCTTAAATTTGCGACAGATGGTCTGCACCTCTTTTGAAAAATATTGGGGTCTGCAAATTAAAAATTTGGTAAAAACCAGTTTTCCTCCCACTGTTCACGAGGAGTTCAAGCATCAGATTTTGCGTGCTTGAAAAAAAAGCTCCAGCAGTGCTCCATGGAGCATGTGAGTGCTGAGAAGCACTGTGCCAGGTCCCACTCCCTGAGGTGTAGCAGTGCTGCTAATGCTGCACTCACGGTACAGGACAGCTCTAGGAAACTCGCTGTGCTGCGTGCCATGTCCGAGGAGATGGAACTGCCTACATCTGATGAGTAGTGAACCAGGTGAGCAATTATTTAGTTCATCTAAGAGGAGATGAATAAATGAGTGCAGCACAGCCTATTTGTACTTGCACCAGGACATGCCTGATATTGGAGGTGTTTTAGAGTAGGAAGCAAAAGTATCCAATAAGGAAATAAAAATACCCCCACCATGCAGTGCTTGTGTATATGTCCCAGTTGTGCCTGGGAGAAGGAGAGTTAGATTCTAAGTACCTATAAGCATGATTTTGTTGTAGTGCTTAGTAGGGTTGCTGTGCAGTTTGGACAAGATGGATACTGAGGGCATCAGGTGCCATTCCTGCTCACGGCTCTGCAACACACACGGCCACAGCAAGCTGCAAACAAGGACGATGCCAAGGTTTGGCGTCCTGTGAGTGACTCCAGCCAGTGGAAAACTGGCCTCAGAGTGTGAAGTTGTGATCTCTAAGCTGTGGCTAATGGAATGAATCAGTAACCTGATGGCGCCACAGGACACCGCACATGGGGCATGCAGGCTCCTGCTGCCAGTTCTAGGCACAAAGGGAAAAAACCCGCCAAGATATTGTGGGTATCTCTGTGAACTCAGGCTGCTGCTCCGGCTAAAGCAGGGCACGGGCGTGCAGGAGTGGCCGCTCCAGGCAGCAGGGCCAGCAGAGGGAGCCCGCCGCTGCCGCCACCCCGGGATCGCCGCACCCCGGCCCCAGCCCCGCATCCCGGATCGCCGCAGCTCCGCGCCCGGCTCCTCATCTCCCGCACCTCTCCCAGCCCAGCATGCAGCCTCGCAGCCCCGCAGAGCCTCTGCACGCCGCTCCGCAGTCCTTCATCCTCTCTACTCAGCAGCCCTGCGGATCCCACAGCTGTCCAGCCCAACAACTGCCTTGTGCCCAGTGCCCAGAAGCCTCATGCCTCTCCAGCTCGGTGTCCCGGCAGTGCCACAACCAAGCACACGGGCAGACCTGCATCCAAATGTCCATTTCTGCAGTCCTGCAAACGCGCAGCCTGGCACCAAGCCCCAAACACCCGAATTTCAGCATCCCCCCATACCAGCAGCCCTGCAGTGCCTACCACCCGTGCCCACAGCTCATCATCCAGCACAACACCCAGGCTGTAAAGCAGCCCCAGGGCTGCACAGCTCATGTGCCCGCAGCCCCAGAGCCAGCAGCTCGGCCCCAGCAGCTCAGCATCCCAGCATCCCAGCCCAGGGCACACAGCAAGCGCAGCTGGCACAGAGCTACTGCTGCTGGCTCCGGGCTTTATTGCGGCTTCTGCCCGCAGGCGCAGCGACAGCTGTGACGGGAGGTGGCTGTAGTTACATACTGGGGGCTTTGCCGGAGGCCGTGCTATGAACTATATTGACAAAGGTGCTATTTCATTCCTGGGAGCTGGATAAACCTTTCTAATATGATCTTGCCACAGCCTGAGCCTGAGGAGGCAGCTTTGCACGTGTGCTGGATGCAGCCAGCACTACTGATGCTCTCCTGGTCCCACCGCTCTGCAGGGCTGGAGGCAGGCATGCAACGTGGGAAAAGCAGACAGCAGCTGCCTCTGCAACTTCTTGCCCAGTACTACAGCTGGTACTTCACTGTGAGCTTTGCCTCCACCAGGAACAGCCCCTCCCTATGCCCAGGAACAAATTTTTCTTTGGGATTTTAGACCTGGAAATAAACACTGGAAAACCTGGTGCTTTTGTTACACTGGGACATTCATTCTGCCAACTGAGAATCAACATGGTTGCACTCCTGCAAAGGAAAAATCCAATAAATGTACACAGAAATATTATTCTTCCTCAGTTTTTGTGTAGTCCTGTCCACTTTGTGGTCCTGCTGAACCTCATGCTAGCAGCTCCGTACAGGAGGGTGGTAGCATGATCAGTCTGGTGGAGCTCTCTTCACCTGGACAACTTACAGCAAAGCCTTGCTATTATGTCCAAAGCCATAACACAGGTGTGCTGCTCCTCTGTGAACATATTCCAGAGGCACATGTGGGCTGTCTTAGCTGGAATTTCATCCTATTTTTTATTCAGGCACAAAATATCTGGTTACCATTTTCAGCCGAGAGAAGGTGCTTGAAATGGAAAAAAGTCAAGTCACAAAATGGGATAGAAAACAAACCCATGGAAAATATTTGCAGGCAAACAATAAAAATGCAGTCTGAGTCAACAGTAATATTAAATTTCAGTGCTTTCAAGATTTTTTTATTATCATTACTTAAAAGTAAAATTATTTAAATTGTAGAAGACATTTGAATAAAGAAAACGTTATTCTAAATGTCAACAATGGAAAAAGGGATGCTTTGATACTCATAATTTTTTCCTTATTACTTTTATTTGAGAGACGTATTGGGCATGTTTTCTTTTGGAGGCCTCATAAAAAAACAATAGTTTTAAGGAATCAGAATTTTTCATTTGGACAACATTTTGCTGAAAACTCCTCTTCCTCTGGAAGAAAGCTGGAAATAGTTAGTGTGAAAATCTAGCAGGAATCTTTTAGTTCCAGATGTGCTATTCTGCTTCCCCTGGTATGACGGAGTCAACTTTAAAATTAAAGTTCAAAGATGCAGCGACGCTGTAACTAACTACACATTTCCTGACATTTGTGCCTGTCAGCACAGGGGTGCTTAGACTGCTATTTATAAATCTGAGCTTAATTCATTCTTATACCACAGGGAACAATCAAAACACCAGTGATTCCCAGGGAGAAATCAGGGCCAGTGTACAAGAGGTTTTTTCCTAATTTATTTCTGTCTGTGTTATGTTCGGAAAAAAGATACACGTAGCAAACACAATCCAATCCCAGTCCTTCTCTGCTGAGTCAGAGTCAGCTTCCTAGGTCTTATGGATCTCAAGTCAGGAAGGCAGGATGATCTTGTGGCTTAGGTTATGGACTGTGAGTCAGAATAGTTTATTAGTGAAAAAAAATTGTTCCTTTCATTTATTAGCAGATCATTCTCTGACCAGCAAAATTGCCTTTAGAAAACATCAACTGTATGTATTGTAAAGACAAAAGAGCTAAAAAAAGAAGTCCTATTGACATTTGATCATTTCTGCATCAACATTACATTTATCCTTAACCAGCTGTTCTGGAAGTAAAAGGACAAGCACCAGAGTAAATACCAGAAATATCCAGATTTGCGTTTTAGGCTTGCCAAACTCCCGTTGATTAAGCTGGGAATGTTGATTAAGGACCTCAAGCTGTGACCCTCAACAATTCAGTCAGTTTACTCCTGCTGCTTAGCAAGGCTTGAGTTAAATTGGAAAGCAGGATAGAGTGTCAGTGAGTTTATCAGCTCTGAGCAGTGTGTTTCTATGCAGATAACCTGCAATTTCTCCCTGCTCAGCCCCAGAGTCTTACAGGGGATTCAATAGGTTGTCTGTCTGCTGGTAGGAGATATTAAAGTCCTTCAGAAAAAAAAAAACAACAAACAAACCAACCAAAAACCAAACCTAAAAACCAATCCTTCTTTGGACTGATCCTCTGGAAATCAGTCATTCTGCCAGTAGAGTTAATGATCACTTGGTGGGTTAATAGCCAAACCTGAAGTCAAAGCTGATTAAAGCTTAAAAAGTTTAACCACTCAGTGACTGTAGTCAAGGAGAGTATTCAGGTTTTTTTCGATGGTTCCTTCTCTGCCTAGGCTCCCGTAGAGGCTGACAAGGGATATTTTAACTTGTCAAGGCAATAGCACCACAGTGACAAAACCCTAAGAAGCCCTCCAGTTTGCTGCACAGGACCTGTTTTGCATACCCGGCCTTTGATCTTTAAGTGTAATTAGCATTGCCATTTTTTAATGAGTGTGGTGAGGAGGTGAAATAGGTCCCTTGCTTAAGTAGGACAATTTCTTATTGTCATTTAGCCTGTGAAGGACAAGCCATGCAGAAGAGCTCCAGTCAGGGGAGAGAGGCCTTGAACGCAAGAACATTTATGCTTCAGTTAACAGGGAAGCAAACTGCATGGGGTTTGCAGAATCCAGTTCCAACTGCATTGGGAAAAAAAGAATTATGTTTGTATTTCTTCGCCTTCAATTCATGTTTCCCCAGCTTACTGACAAAAGAAATTTTAATTATTTACTAACAAAGATAGGGCTTTCCCCTTCTGCTTTATGCTATGGCAATAAGGTTGTTGGGGAAATGTTGACTGTATCACCCATGGTGACACTAGCTGCTATGAAAAGTCACGGGAATTTACACCAATTTCGAGGGTACCAGCTGAGCCTGTCAATCCAGCAGGGTGGGAAAGGGGAACCACTGCTGACCAAATGGAGATTTTTCCAGTGAGACCATAAAGAGAAGGTGTGATCCAGGTAAATGATATAATATAGCTAAGAACAACTTCTACTTTCAAACACAAGTGTAAGAAACAAGTGTCATTTCTTGTTTCTGTGATCTTTCTCTGATGGAGAGCAATCTAAAATCCAGGACAGACAGCACTTAACAGCACCTATTTGTACATCTGACAGATCTTGGTTATGTCTTCTCTCAGGCAGTAGCAGCAGCTCACATGAGACAGGCTCAGAACCCAACATCCATGTGTGCCTCACCCACAGAGACAAGTGGTCCTGGCACTGTCAACTGGGCATACACAAGGAAGAGACCCAAAAGGGCTCCCTTGAGGATATCTGCTCCTGTGGTTTTCAGGCTGCCCTTCAGGGACACATAGGTGATACACAGGACAAGATGAGCTGGTCAGTGAAGGGAATGGAGAAAAAGTGAACGGAATAGGTGCATCTGCTTCCACACACACAAACAAACGTTACAGTGAGAGGGCAAGAGCACTGAAATGCATCCTAGGCTTTATCTACTTCCTTTCTATTGTCTGTGAAAATCACAATGGAACCATACACTTGACAGTCTTTGGATTGTTTTACAAAGGTATGGTTGGAAGAGCGACTGTCAGGAAACACCACTGCATCCCAGCTACCTAGAAACAAAATAAGCTGTCCCTAACCATTCCTGACAGCCCTGGGTGTCTCACCTTGCTGGAGATGCCTCAGTCCCTGGAGGCAACTGCAATATGCAATCATCCACACCTCTGGAAAGTATGTTTTGCCATCTGTATTGAGCTTTCCATGCTGCAGTTTGAGCTAATTACTTGCTTCCTTATTTACCTTCACACACTGTGGAGAATGGATTATTTCCTTTCTGTCTGCTGTGGCAAAAGTGAAGAGTGTTAAGCTCCCCGTTGTTCATAAGACCCTACTGCAGGGACACCTCACACTTCCCTCACCTCAAGGCTGAGGTTGCCAGCAGCAACCAGTGTAACCCAGAGCAGCCCAGGAGCAGCACTCTCCAGAGCTTTCCTTTTCTGTTGCATAGCTTTTATTCAGCAGTGTCTTTCCAACCCTAAACTCCTGCTGGACTTACCTCTCATTTTGAGTGCTTTTCCGGTGCTAATTCCTACCCCTAACTGTATTTGCCAAAGCACACTCCTGGTATCCTCTGAGCCCACTTTGCTCCTTTGCTGCCCTTCAGGAGGGCCTCCCTTCCTTTGCAAAAGGCAGCTTTCAAACCCATGGGGACTGCACCACACACACACACACACACACATCCCCCCAAGCTCTACATTAACCAAGACCCAAGACAACCAAAAGCATGGGAACAACACAAAAAGAGAGCCCTGTGTGGTAGTCAGTACCTGAAGCTAAACAGAGACATTCTACCCCTCTTTTTTTTTTTTTTTGTTAATTGTTGCTCTGGACATTTTTGTTTTATCAGATGGGGAAGGACACTCGAGACCCAGCTAATTTGTGTCTCCTGTCAATGGCTCTTTGTTTTCTTTTAGCTTTTTTCCCCCCCTTATTTTTACCCTGGCCCTATAATCATTTCTTTGTTCTCTTTGGTAAGCTGGCCACTCAGAGCATTACATGCCTGTCTTAAACCTGGCTGCAGTAGAGTTCATAACAGCAGCAGTAGCATCTGCTGGGGTGGCAGTGATGCGTGCCCACCGAGGCTCCCTCTGCCAGGCATAGCACAAAAAAATCACACTACCTACATCGACCAAACCCAGCTCTGCAGTGACCAGAGAGACTGAACTGCAGAGGAGAATGCACCTTTTTCTTACAAAACAAAAAAATGCTTTGAACTTTCCCCTCACAGGCATTTTGTTGCCCTTGTTCATGGCAAGCTCTCTGTCTGTACAAGTGTAGGCTAGCACCAAGGTACTAATAAATTAATAAAGAGGAGGAAGGGCACAGGTCCAGGTAGTTGCCCACACAATTAAATGGTTGGCATTGTCCTTGCATGAGTTTGTCCCAGACCAAGCAAATACTCCTGCAGCCAATGCCCAGGCATGTTTCAGGAGCCAGGGTGGTTCTCAGCAGGCAGTTTGGGCACAGCTCCCCCTGCTCTGGGGGACAGGAGCTCTTCTCCCTGGGGATGGCTGGGCATGCCAATGGGTCTTGGGAGTGGAAAACACTCCCCAGCCTATTTTATTACTTTATGTGGCTGTAGACTTGGTGTCTCAGCAGTGCACAGCTTTTAATGGATTGACTCACCCCAGCATCCCCGTGGAGCAGGGAAGTGCTGTTAAGCCCCTGGGTCCGGGGGCAGAAGCAGACTCATGGAAGCACTAAAAAGGGTACATGGCTCCAGAGAAGCCTTCAAGTCCCACAGCCCTTTTGTTTCTTAAGCTCCTGTCCCATCCCCAGGGCTTGAAGCTGGTGAGGATGAGCCAGCCATGGAGATGTGCCCCTGGTCTGGTGGGGATGCTGAGCTGCCAAGGACCACATGGGGCAAGACAGGGGCCACCTCCTTTTGAACTCTACAGCCGAGATGAAACCCAGCCTGCTGAGGGTGGGCAGCACCATGGAAGCCTGGTTCAGAGAACAGCATCAGGCTTGCACTTAACTTGACCCTGGGGGACTTGCAGAAGCTTAGGCAGGAACACGGCTTCTCTACCCCATACGTTTTGACTTACTAAGACATATGAGGCCTCAGGGCCTCTCTGAGGCCACACGTCAAATCCATATGGATAGTCTGTGCAGAGGAAATTGGGGGGGGGGGGGGGGG
>VZUI01086594.1:146366-156537 GCA_013401135.1 Cettia cetti
GGGGGGGGGTCAGGAAGAGTGGAAGCTGCTCAGTGCTTTACAGACACATTGCCTGAAGTTCCTCTCCTGAGAAAAACAGAAAGCAGTTCAGCACCATGGATTTTCCATTTTCTCCATTCCAATTTTTCCATTCATTTTCCCCATGTGTGTGTTAAGAGGGAGACGATCAGTCACTCAGCTACTGGGTCATCTGTCTCTGTTCTTGAATCATATCCATCACTATGGTGTCAGGGACTGCAAATACAGAGCATCTGTGTTCATTAATTCATTAATTACGGCATTTTACAAAAATGCACTACCTTATCAACAATCCTATTTTGAGATTATTTTTATGAGTGATATCATTACTTTGATACGTGAACAACTGGACCTTTTGACAGGGCACCTTCAGGTTTCCAAAGGCCGCTCCCAGGCACTCGGCTAAAGCCCCAGCAGAGCACTGCACGCCTGGTGTGGGGCTTTGCAGCTCCCCGCCGGTGTCAGCGGGTGGCCCTCCCGTAAGACACAGCCGCAGTCAGCCCAGCCCTGCCCACAGCCCGGCAATGAGCTTTGCTCCGCGCACCGGCCAGCCTGAGCCTCCGCACGGATGGATCCAGGGCCCATACAAATCCAGGCTGAGAGGCTTCAGCTGTGTTTATCCCGGCCTGTTTTTTCTCCCAGATCACCTCCCACTGACACCTGCACAGCTGTGTGGAGGGAATATTTGTGCCTTTCCCTGCTCCAGGGCACTGAGAGCAGAGTTGCAGTCAGGGCCCATTACCCACTAAGGGTGGGGCTGCAAAACTGAGGGAGGAGGAGGCAAACCTACTCATGGCCTTACCTTAATTGTTATTCTCCTTGCTGAATTTTCTTCTTCCTCGGTATTGCCTCTGGTAGGAAAGATGATTTTCTTGCATACAGTGGCTTAAAAGCAAGAGGAAAACTCATCAAAATGAAAAGTACCATCGCCACCACCAAAAAAAAAACCCCAAAACACAAACCCACACGAGAAATCTGGGACTCATCCTCTCTTCTTTTAACTAGCCTTAACAAAAACAATAAAACCAGAAAGCAAAGAAAAGGCCAATGAAGGTAATTGGGGTGGGCTGCTGTAAAAGCAGGAGCTGTGGGAAACAGGGACATGGCTGCAGACAGCATCACCTTGTAGAAAGTCCAGACTTCTGAGGTCTGCCTCTCCCCTGAGTCCTATTTTGTGGCAAATCATAGTAGATGGTGTAATTATCACAGCTGTGCTTTAGACTGGTTTAAGAGGCTGTACTTTCCCAACTGCCTTTGGAGCACAACAGCACAGATTCCTGCCAGCACAACTCGGTTAAATCCACCAAAACAAGCAAACAAGCCTTCTGGAAGAACTTGCTGGGTGGTTTTTGCTGGATGCTTGTTTTCAATGACAAGTTTCCGAGGAAAACAGTAGCATTTTAAAACTTACATGTACAGCCAAGAAAGCTTGTGGACTTTTCCCTCCTCCTCTCCAGCAAATACTTTGCTGCCTCTTTTACAATGCCATTTCTACTGACGTAAAGTGGAGATAAGGAATGTTTGCCCGTGCTGCCTTGCTCAGTTTTCCATGTGTGGCTTCTGGCTTATTTGCCATGTGTCCCTGCTGAGGTCTCAATCCATTTTTGACTGAAAGCATTTGGGTTCTTGCTTGGCTTATCATGCCGACACAGCTGGCAACCCATTAATCTCCTGTTCCCAATGCCTTTCTTTCAGTGGGAAAGCTCTGGTGCTTTTCAGTGGTTTGTGTTTACCGCTAGCAGAGGCTGGTGCTCAAAGCCCTTAGGTCACTTCTCCACAACAACCAGAGCTGGGAGAGGTTCAGCATTTTCATCCTTCTTGTTCTAACACTCTCTGTCAAAGATAGACGTGTAAAGCAGCAGGAGAAGCAGGTTTGAAGCCAGGATCACATTATCTACCAGTAGTGCTTTGCCCTCGTTCATATCTTTAGTCTGAGGACTGCAAGTCAGCTACAGAATATCTTCTCAAACATTGACAAACTGAGGCTCAGTTTGCACTCAACTGAAGTTTTCCTGTAGAGTTTTGGGGGTTGTCACATGAATTCTGTCTGCCCCCTTCCCAGTTAAGAAAGGACACTAGTCTGTCAGGGTTATCCAGCAAAGGAGTCTGTGGAATTTCATTCTGTTCAGAAAACTGGTTTAAACTAGACTGGTGAAAACACTAGCTTGTGAAAGTAAACCATTCTGGAAGGGTTTGCCTCATAGAGCCATGCTGGTAGAACTGTTTTGGCAACTGTGTTTAAAAACCCAGCTCTAATGGACTAGAATTGCAATTTCTTGGGCCTGGCCTTGTATGCTAGTGAGGGAGTTCCAGGAAGAAATGGGATGCTTGAAAGGGAAAGAAAACCTTATACTGTGCCTGGCTTCTATGTCTGATTATGTATACCTATTATGGTTGAAAAGTGTTGTCCTGAAAACTTGGGAATCAGAAGTTTTCATTCTGTCTGAAAAGAGAAATATAACACCTGTATAACTGCTTTCCAGTATCTCAAACCTGCTCACAGTTCTCTCTCAAAGCAGATTTCTGGTCGGGTAGAGCATGGTGTGCTGAGAAGTGCTTGCTCCTCCCCAGCTGTGTCTGCCAGCAGCAGGGATGTGGGATGGACATAGCTGGCTCAGCTAAGCTGGAGATGAGGGAGGCACCTGGGACCTGAGCCAGGACAGTGCTGATTTGGATGGCAGGATTTGCTCCACACGAAGTGAATCCTGTTCTTTGGTTTCCTGCCTTTGTGTTACCATGCAGCACAGAAAAAGCCATGACTTTCCTCCTCTGCTAAGCTGCCCTGGAGCTCTGGATGCTTTCCTGCGATTCCTCAAAGTCAAGCAGCTATCAGGGAAGAACATCCTGCTCACTTTTAATAAAACTAACACTTGCATTGTCTTGTTCCAAGCCTTTCAATCCCCACCAAGGACATCCCAGGAACGGTTTTTGGAAAAGATCTTTAAATGTGGAAAGGGAAAAGGCTTTTCAGCAGTGGCTATGGGGTTCTTCCAAGTTTGATACCAAGAGGAAGTGGCTGGCTCCAAAAGAGATAACACTAGGAATGTCTGATGTTTTTCAGACTTTCAGAGTAACCAACTAAAAATGCATGGGACAAACTGTCTGCAAAGGCAAATCAGCACAGATGTATTGGCTGGGCCAAGCTTCCAGGGGTGGGAGGGCGCAGAAGCAGGCACGGGAGCATCCCTGCGGAGCAGACAGATCTCCCTGCTCTCCTCACGTCCCAGCAATGTTAACAAAAGGAAGGGTCCCAGTAGGAAGCTGGTTTGATCCCTCATACGTGGATGTGTATGGCCCAGTGAGAGGTGTCCCTGGGGACACCCCACAGCGATGGGGAGGTGGTGGATTTCCCCTGGGAGTATTGATGTACGGAGCTCTGTTCACTCTTGCTGGTGACCATTTCAGCCCAATCTGAGCATATTTTACAAGCACCATATCACTCAGCGTTATAAGACTGTTTACTGTCCTGGTTCTCTGTGCCTAGAGGACACATGGACTGATCACTCCCTTGCATTCCTGTTCCTCTCACAGTATTTACATTCGGGTTTAAGATGTGAAAAACCTCTCTCCCGCCTCACTGCTGACTCCCTCCCTCTGCACTCACTGCTCCACACTATCAGCCTGGGTTTTAGCTACCTCTTCCCAGTTCTCCAGCCACGTCTGATCACATCATCCTCTGTCACAAATCATTTGCAAACAGGGACCTTATTCTTACACACAGCCCTGCACTGAAATGCAAAGAGATGTCCCTGCACTTACTTTATCAATGTAAAATGTCAGCATTTTTAGGCCTGGCCACTGAAGGTTCCCTGGTCCAGAGACAAACTCTGCATCTACTGTTGCACAGCTGGAGTCTCCCTGGCACCTCCCAGCTCTTTCTCTGAAGACCTGGGAGACCAGACCTCTTACATCTGTTGTGCCATAAGGGGGAACATTTTGGGAAAGAAACCCCAGGTCTGGCAGGCTGCTCTGGATCTTGACTCCCCTTTGAAGCAGTCCTGAGGCCTGAAACTCTGGCAAAGCGAGGGGTTTGGGTATGGCATGCGAATGGGATGCACAGAGTGGGCCAATGAATTTTGGTGCATAGGGACTGCTGGGGTTCATCCACATTCAAGGAGACTTTGGATATTTAACCAGTGTGAAAACAAAACAGATGCCTCATAACCCTGTAAAGAAAACTAATAAAGGCTTTTTAGCCTGTCTAACAAAGAAAATATCTGATGTACAGAAAATACCTCTGAGACAGACAACTTCAGGAATACAGAATACATCACTGAAGACTGGGATAGGAGTGCACATGGGAGATGCTGGACTGCAGTCCACTTGGGCATGAAGGCCATGGAGATCTATCTGCCAGTGGGGTTACATAAAGATGCCCATAAATGCAGGTCATCTCAGTTCCAGCACAGACTGAAGAGAGTGGTCACATCAGGGGTGGGAGCAGGGCTGGTGCAGGAACCAGCAGAGGCAGCCAGCAGGGTTCCTTCCCAGGAGTGCTAAAACTGTCAGGAAGGCTGTAGCAGAAAAGTTACTCACTAGTCTGCTCTAACAGGGAATGTTTAGGAGAAAGGAAAGTTTTCCCAGCTGCTGGAAAGAATCCCTAAAGAACACAAGCATGGCAGACTGGGATTTTGACAGCCGTATTGGGAGTCCACCTGCAGAACCAGTAGCGTTGTGCCAGGAAAGGAAAATTAATAAGGGAATTCATCTGTTGGCTGACTGGCAGTCTGGCAAAGAGTACCTGTGCTGCAGATACCACGCCTGTTCCCAGTGCAGGCAGCTCTGCTCTGGCTCTCAGAGATGTGTCCAAACTGAGCTGTCGTTTCTCTGCTCAGCTCTCTCCTCCATCACTCCCACCAGCCTCACCAATGTGCAGCACATGATCCAAGCATGTTTTCTTCTCCTCCAGCTTAGTTCTTGGACTTCCTCCCTCTCCAGGTTGTCTCTGTGAATGGGGCTCCTGTGCAGAAACAGAAGAATAGTTATAAATCCCAGTGAGCCTAAGGGCAGTGAAATGCAATATACTCCAAGGCATGGGCAGTCCCATCACTCAGATGTTTGGCAAAGCTGGTATCTTTGTTATTTTTCTTACCAAGACAATTATCTGCCACCACCTAGGTCTTATCCAGTGTGTCCCAGCAGTGCCCAGGAGACGTGCTGGGTCCACTGCTTGATCCCTGCTCTGAGCCGGCAGGGAAAGCCCTGGGAAGAGCTCCCATCTCTGGTGCACCCAGAGGAGTGTGAGGCAGCCCTAAGGCAGTGAGGGGCTTACACAACAAGCTGGCAAATTGGTGACTGTCACACAAAATCAGGACATGAAGTGCTTTCCAGCATCTGTGACCCCAGATCAGCTGAAAAGGATTTTGAAAGTGAGATAAAGAGCTCACCTCCCACCGTGGTTCTCCTGCAGAGGGACTGCAGATAGGAGGCTAGGGTTAATTTGTTTTCTGAATTAACTAGGAACTTGGGAGCCTTGAAGCAATTGTGCTTTGTTTTGGTTTTGTGGGGTTTTTTCCCAGGTTTTTCTCAACAACAGTTGAGTTTTTAGTACCCTATCCTAAATTCAATCAAAACTTAGCTGGCAGGGTGGTGAGTGTTTATTGTGTTAATAATGTGTGCTGCTTACTGAAACCATTCCCCAGGTAGTGAAAACTTCCCTGAAATCCATACACAGGGCATGAAAATGTTACTAAAAAAAAGCTCTGGCAAATATATATTTTTTAAAACTACAAATCAAATATATAAGTAGCAGTATTTTGTACTTCTCTAGCCCTTTCCCCTCAGTTTTCATAGAATAGCCTCAAAGGCACTTCTCTAGAGTCAGAGCAGGTCAGAGCAGTCCTTTATAAAAGCTGCCTTTTCTTCCCCGGATTGCTGTCCTTTCCTTGCTCTCTCCCTCCATTCCTATTCTTCCCTTTTCTTTTTTCACCAATTTGCCTGCCAGTGATTGGCTCAGTTGAGTCACTGGGATCCAACTCTTTGAAAAATGGATGGAGGCATCACAGATGGATGTTTTTCCAGATCTTGGGGTTGCTCTTCTTGAAAAAGATCAATATCTTGGTGACAGTCCTGCAGAGCAGGCTGTACCCTTCCCCTGAACAAGCAGCAGTCCATCAAGTCATGTTCAGAGTGTGCTGCCTCACTCCCTCACCTTTCTCCCTGACAAGCTTTTCAAGTTTCTGCAAAAAAAGAAAAAAATAAACCTTTCATTCTTCAAGGCCAGCATCCAGTTCATACTTTTTGTATCATAGGGAAAATGATAAGCCAGGGTATAACAATGACCTACTTCACATCCTGATAAAATAATTTCCTCTCTCTGTCATTTTTCTCAAAGAATAATATTTGACTAACACAAGCATGTAGGATAGAGCAAGAGCTTTTCTGTGAACTGGCTGATAATGCGTCAAATTCAGCCCTGAGACAGACAACTGCTACCCTGTTGACCTATGTGGAGTTAAGCCTGTTTATCCCCCAGCTTAGAGCTCTGAAAACAATTGGGTTCAAACCTGTGAGATGTGTGCATGTGATAGGATTGAGGCCGAAAGCTCTGAAACGGGGGCTATGTGTTACAGCACCCCTGCATCGATGCCCCCTCAGCCCCCTGCCACCACGGCTGCCCGGGAGCTGCTGTGACTTGCTGCTGTGCTGCCAACGGGCCCCCCCTGCAAAACAACGGGTGAGCTCATCCTCTTACACAAAAGGCTACTGTATTGAGCAGGGTACATTACAGTATAGGGCAACCATGCAGCTCTGAATCCACTCACGCCCCCTCCCCAGCGCAGAAACAATGCAGGCTCTTACAGCTACCCCAGTGCAGCCTACGTAGCTCAATGCATCAGCTGTCCTTGTCTGCTGAAGGTGTTTAAAAATGTACACGTGGCATTTTTTGCTTGCAGCATTGCATGAGGAGATTTCTCACATCATCTTTCAGTGCAGTTCAAATGGGTTGTCACCCAGTGCATATTGCCCACCCTCTCATCTCCCACCCACAGGAGTTTTCCTTGTGTTTGTGTATCTTTTGTCTTAATGAGTTCTCGTCATGGCATTGATCCAGGACATGAATTTGCCATTTTCCATTGCTGGTAAGGGGTGGCGTGGTTTGCACATCCTCGTGCCCTCAGTTGGGCCACATCCTGATGTGGTGTCAGAGACTGCAGCACATCTGCTCACCTCTTTGCCCAAATGGACAAAAATTTGTCTGCTGTCATGACTTCATCATGTCAGGACACACTGCCCAAGATGGCCAAAGCCAACTAGCATACAGTCTTTACTGTACTTACTGTCAGCATACTTACTGTATGTTGACTTCCAGCATCATATGCCATTCCACAGTACTAACAAGGCACCTGATTTATGGGATGCTGCTGAGAGTAAAAGGTAGCTAAAACATAATTATAGTGCTCCTTTTATTTCTTTCCTTGCATAAATGTGGTATGAAGTTAGTCTGGTCTATTGACTTTACTCCAATTTCTTGTTCCCTGAGGTGGAAAGTTCCTCTGGATTTCAAGAGATGGAAAACTACCAGCTGCTGGGCTCTGGCAGAGGGCAACACAAATCTTGGCATGGAGATGGAGACTCCTCTTGACAGCTCTGCTCCTCAGGCACAACGGGTCTTTCTATCAAAGCTCATGTGTGTGAGACAATTTTTTTGGGTGCTGCTCAGAGCCTGAAGAATAAACTCTGAGAGAACTAGATCCTGAAAAGCTGTACCTCTTCCCAGTGTGCATGCCTCTCACCAGCAATGTCTTGTCTTGTGCAGAGATGCAGCTAGGCATACAGTGGGAACCGTGCAGAATGAAAATGAGACACTGGGCTGCAAATATGGCTCTGCCCCCTGCACAGAGCAGTAGGGAGGAAATGCACCAGAAGTAACAGTATCCATACTCCATGCAGTCCACCAGAAGCGACTGAAGATATTCCTTGCTTTACACAGATCCTGACTATCTTTCACTGAAAAGCAACTTGCTTTCAATTCAGAAGACGGGACACAAACCTCTGCACAATTAATCCATTTTCCTTTTGTCTCACTTAAAGGAAAAGGAGAACCTATGGCAATTTTTGGTACTGGGGTTGGTATCTGACTTTGATCAGGGATGTGATTGTCACCTGCATCTAATACGGAGCTTATACTGTTGAAACAACATTGCCACAACATCTGTTACCACACCACAGATAGCTCTAAGCTCCCTCAGTTACAGCACAGCAGCCACACAGGAATCTCAGGCCTTTCCACAGAACACCTGCTGGGCTGAAGGTGCCTAATACTGAACTAAACACTGTGATTTTGCAGCCAGGTGGCCGTGGAGCATGCTTGCTGTAAGGCTCTGCTATGGAGGCAGCAAACCAAGAACAAGTGTGGCAACAAGCTGCCATGGAGGTAACCTTTCAAACAGCTGCAGCTGTTTGCAAAGCCAGCCTGCAATGCACACATAATGTTTTTCCCTTTCCCGACAAGAATAAGCCAAATTAGCATTATCCTGGCACAACTGCATCCATACTCCAGGGAATTAGCTGCGGTAGTATTGTTAAAGCAATTCAGCTTTTCTGGGTAGACAGGCTATAATTACACTAAATTAAAATAGAATGCTTTTGTTCTAACTTCAGCTTCCCCATGAGGACTTCTACTAAAATAACTAAAGGTATGAATGAAGCCATTTCTGTTACTTTAGTGTAAGCGTGAGTGCGGGCAGGCTCCCACTCCAGTCCTTCCACCTTGGCAGAGCTCAGCTGTCTGGGTAATCTCTCACAGGCTTCATCACAGAGGGATAAATGTAGGAAAGCACCTAAAGAGAATATGTTTCTTGGTTGTAGCCAGGTGCCCGGTGATGCTCTCTCTGGGGCTAATGCCATATATGACAGCACCATCTTTGCTCATTTAAGGGAAGGTAGTTCTGAAGGACTGGGGTGTCCCACAGGAGGGTCAATGGCCCCTATGGGTCTTGAGCATGAGGGTCACACTAAGCCTCTATGTTCTGCCGGTTGTTTTGCTCCATTCCTGCCTGGCTCTGCTCCTTGAAGGGAGTGGATGATGCTGAGCTGGCAAGGAGCTCCAGGGAGATGTTTCTTCCCTACACCTTCAATTGCACACACAGCATATCCAACTGGCAGCTTTCAGCCAGGGAGGACCTTGGCTTTGGCCCTGCTTCGGAATGTCCACAACGTCTGAGTGCAAAAGAGCTGTGGCCCTATGGAGAGCCACAGTGACCCTTCCCACAGAAGAGGACAGGGCACTTAGGAAAAGATCAGCTGTACAGGGTGCTTTTTTTCCATGAGACGTGAGCCTTTGCAGGGCCTTTGGTGGTTAGACCACACCACTCCAGGGTTTAAAGGATCAGGAAGCTGTCAGCTCTAGTGACCATGGGAAATACAGACGGGGCATGACTGGCAGCTATAGCATGTGCTGCCTCACATGGGTTTCCACTTCACTGAGCGAAATGGGGAAACAGCACTTCAGGACTCACTGGTAACTCAGTGATGCTAAAAATGGTAAACTGAAATCTCAACTCTGCTATAGACTTATCAACACTGATTTGGATAAGTTCAGATATACACACTTGCTGCCTGTCAAATGAAGCATCTCACATTCTCTAGGTGGTGTGGTTCATTATTTGTATGGTGCTTTTAAGATTCCCATAAGAAATGCATTAATAACATTTCCAATTGAGAACCGAGCCAGGCTATTCATCAGCCTTTCATTTTCTGTGTTTCACTGCAAAACTTTCCATAGCCAACTTACTGCAAAGGTGCTAAAGCTGAGGTGCCCACTTTCCCACGGCACACTGCCCAGTTTACCCCTCCCCAAGCCTGCAGGTGGGAGCTCACTCAGCGGCTTCCACGGCAAACATGCCGAAAGCACCTGTCGAGGTTCCAGGGCTCTCCTGCCCTGCTGAGCGCGACGCACACGCCCACATCCAGGCAAGCGCTGCCCTGCCTGGGAATGACGGGCCCTCACGGCGCCTCCGCGGGCAGGGGGCGGGCGCGAGCCCCGACCGACCGGACGGCACCGCCCCCTCCGTCGAACGCAGCCAATGGCGCTGCGTGGTGGGGCGAACGGGCCAATGAGAGGCGCGCCCGAGCGGCGGGCCCGCCCCCTCTGCCCGGCCGCGGTCGTCGGTGCGTACGGGGCGGGGGGCCGCGGCGCCCCCTGGCGGCG
>VZUI01086596.1:0-85684 GCA_013401135.1 Cettia cetti
CCCGCCCGGCCCGGCCCGGCCTCCGCCATGGCGGCCGAGAGCGGCAGGCAGTTCTGGAAGCGGAGCGCCAAGCTGCCGGGCAGGTGAGCCCCGGAGAAGAGGTGCGAGGGCCGCGCCCCCCGCGCTCGGGCTGGCGGCTGGAGCCGCCGCTCTGCCCGGGGAAGAGGCTGGGTCTGGGGCCGAGGGTGCCGCTGTAAGGCTCGGGGCATACCGGGAAGATCTCTCCGGGCTGCGGGGCGGAGGAGCTGGATGGGGGCCCCGAGGTTCCTCCCTGAAATAGGGGGGATGCCAGGGCCACCGGGCTATGGGACGGGAATTTTGCTGGTGGAAGGCTAAATGTGTAGGGGACAAGTGTAGGGCCGGAGCTGCTCCCTCATCTGTAGGACAAGGCAGGCTGTGTGGGGGCTGCGGGGATCCCCTGTGTGCCCCCGTGGGCAGCAGGATGGAGGGATCAGGGTGCCTTGCGGGCCTCTTCGGGCTGGTCTCAGAGCCAGGGCTGTACCGTCTTCCTTTCCACACATACTGAAGAAAACTCATCCTTCCCGACGGCCTTAGAGGTGTCGCCTTGGGTGGCAGCAGCTCTGTCCCAAAGGGGTGTCCCTGATAAGGCATGGAACCCCCCTTTTACCCTTTCCTGTGTGGGGTGTCGCTCCTGGGCCCCCTCTGCTCAAGAGGAAGCACCGTGAGGGCTCTCCTGTACCTCCCCTGCCTCAATTCCTCTGGCTGTGATGTCCTGCTTCCTCTCAAGGCACCTTTACTCACTCTGGGATGGGAGAAACAAGTGAAATGTGTGATTGACATGGTATGTAGGAAGAAGAGGTTGGTGTTGATGAAGGAGAAGCTCCCTACAACGCCTTGGGAGCAAGGCTGACATGGAAAGAGGGCATCAGCCTCTCTGTGGAGGCTCTCTCAAGTGCTTTTCTCCCCTGGTGCTCCTCACTTTTGCTCTGATTTGCCTTATCTGAACCCTGCCCTTCGCCTCCTGGGGTGTGGGTGCAGTCTGAAACGCTTAGTTGGCTTTAAATCCTGCTGGGCCAGTTAAATATCTCTTTCTAATATGCTTTCACTCATCTGCTTGTCACTGTGCAACTCCTTCAGGTTGGCTGGACAATCCATGTCTGTGGGAAGCAAAGGGAGAGCAAGGAGCTCTCTGTTCCTCCTCTGCTGCTCCTGTGGGAGGAGGATCCTGTGCTTCCCCTGGGTTATTTCCCAGCTGCTCCTGTCTCTTACCCGAAGGTCTCAGCATGCTCTCAGCTGGTGGTCTGGACACCTCCTCTCTTCTGCATTTGGTGATTTCTGAGCTTTGCCTTGGAAAGCTCAAACCAGGTGAACCGGTCTGGCGGGCAGGCGGTCCTGCCTGTGACACTGTGCCTCGGGAAGCTTTTGGCAGTGTTCTCTCCTTCTCCTAACTGCCTGCTTGGCACATATCCTGGATCCAGGAGCCTTGTTACATCCTGTGTGCTGCTTGTTTCCAGGCACAGTCACCAACGGGTCTTCAGCAGCCTGGCTCAGAGGGTGGAGGTGGGATGTGCTGCATCCATGGTCACTTGACACGAACCTCCCTTTTTTCTTTTTCATCTGAGCTTTGAGAGACCCTCCTGTACAGATTCTTGGCTCTCTTCTTTCTTTCCCCTGACAATCTGGCAGAGGGAGGCTTTGTAGGGACTTGGATACTGTGTTAGCTTCCTTTTCCATGACACTCTGTGTGTTTGGTCACTTAACTCTATTAGCTTTTATTTGCTAATAAAGTTTATTAGCTTTTGGTCGCTGTAGAATTAGGGTGGATTTTAGGTGTAGGTTTAGAACTGTAGATGCTGTTTTGTTTTTCCAGTGCTGTCTTGTGGTTTTTGCATTGGGAATTCTCTGCCTGGTAATTTTCTAGGGATGTGTTGGCTGAGTGCTCTGGTGTGTTGTCCTCTGTGATGTGTTGTTTATTCCCTGCTCTTTAGAGAGATGGGCAGCCAGGGTCTGCTGGGGTTATTTAAATGCTATTTTAAAAGGGGAGAAACAGCCTGCTGGAATTAAATGTGTTTTGTGTGCAGAGAAGCAGTGGTGTTCCATGGCTCTGCTCTGCTGCAGTGTCAATAACCCACAGCCTGTGATGGTCCTGTGGGCTGTCTCACAGGGATCACAGCCACTGAACCTGACACCGTGGGTCACCCTTGTACCCTCCACTGAAGATCCAGGTAACAGGAAATGCCTGTCCCAAAGAGTTCAAACTGGGACAGAGCAGGGAACTCGTCCAGTCAGGCTGGGAGCACAGCTTAGGTCAGCTTGGGATTCTTTGGGAGTGTCTGGGTTGTAAGAATTTAAAAGATCTGTGTGCAGGTGGGACCCTCTGCCAGTGTATCACACATTGATTCAGAACCTCAGGAAAGGATTTCCTCTCCCAGCACTGGCTGCCACATCCCCTCCTCTCTCTAACACATCCTCCACTGGTCTTGTGAAGTCCAGGCCTTCACAGGGGAAATGAAGCAGTGCCCCACTGGCAGCCTGTGAGTCCCTGAAAGGGAGGAGGAACCTTGTGCTGGATATCCTGGGACAGTGTGAGTTTGGTGCTGGGCAGACAGAGGCTCTACTGGCTCCTGTCCTGCAGGAAGCTGCCACATGTCACTGGGAAGCAATGCTGATCTTCCTACTCCTCATCATCTCTTTGCTATGTCCACCCATGGAGGTGCCTCTGCTTAATTGCTGTCCTGACTTCCAGGTGCTCATTAGTCATCACACTCTGTCCTAGGCTTAATCCTTGATGTACAAACTCAGCGTGGACTTCCAGCCACGAGGGACAACCACTGCAGTGGTGAGCCCACCCCTAGCTGGGCTGCTCCTCCAGGATCTCTCTGTGCTGTGGCTGTTTCCAGCCTCTGCCCTGGCTCTCTGCATCTCTCCCCTGCCAGCTGGACCTGTTGCTTCTGCATCCTCAGCTTGTTCCCAGCTGCACCAGGCTGCCATCCCTCTCCTCCATGGCTGGGCTCTGCTGGTTTTACTGCTGGGCACCATCTGCAGCTCCTAGAAACCAGGCCAGCTCTATTGACCCAAGAGAGGCTTGTTCCTTGTGTGCCAGCTCTGAAAGGGCCTTTGTCTCTGCCATGGCACTGCAGGACTTGTTTTCCAGAGGTTGTTTTCAGGGTGGGGTGGCTGTGAATAGTTCCTCCAATGCAGGTGATAACTCAGGATCCCTGCTCACCTCCAGAATCTGTAAAAACAGCGCTGAGCATGTTTTTGGTAGCCCCTCTCTGAGGTGATGCTCTCCACCTAGGGCCTGGAGCCCTCAGGCTCCTTTTCCCATGAGTCCCAAGGAAGCAGGGACCAGACGTGGTGACTCGTTCCAGGCCACATAGGAAGTAGTTGATTAAACCAGGATTTGGACCCGAATCAGACCACAAACTGTAGCAGGCATTCCTTCTCTGTGGCACTGGCTGTGATCCTGGGAGCCAGCATGGGCTTCAAACCCTCAAATACATTTCTGGAGGAGCCCCAGTGTCAGAGCCTGGAGTCCTTCCCTGTCCCACAGGCCTGGGAGGGTGGCTTCCCCAAACTGGAAGTCCCCTTGCTGGAAGAGGGAAGGAAGATCAGTGTGTGTGGCAGGTAGGCTGAGACACATGGTCACGTGGAGTGAGCTGGTGGTGCAGGAAAGAGCAGATCTCAGATCCCAGCTCAGGCTGCACCAGGCCTAAGAGCTTAAACAAGGCTTCTCTTTGCTACTACAAAGAACAAATCTTCATCTGCATGTGGCATTTTGGATCTAAGGCATGTAAGTTAGAAGGTGGTTTTTGAAGCTGCTTTTGGTCTTTTATTCAGCTCCTGATAGCAGGCAAGAAGTGTGATCCCAGTTTAGGCTGAGGTTATTTGTAGGACCTCTTTTTACAGCATCTTGGGATTTTTCTTTTCCCCTTCCTGCAGCATTCAGCCTGTCTATGGAGCACAGCATCCTCCACTGGATTCCCGGCTCACCAAAAAGTAAGTGTTTGACTCCTGGAGATGCAGGCCAAGGCCTGGCAGCTTTGGGGCTCAGTTCTGCACTAGGTGGGGGTCTCCAGCATCCCTGGCACTGTGAAACTGCAACAAAGAAGGACAGCAGTGGGGTGTGGTGCTGCCTTGAGAACTAGGAAAGCTTGCAGGGAGAGCTTATCTGCTGGTGCCCTTTATGGCCAGAAATCCTTACAGTAACACCCACATCAAAGGAAACAGACTTTTTTTTTTTTTTAAAGCAGTGTCTGATCCTTCTGCTCCTCTTTGGTGCTGGAAGAATTAAGGGAAAGGGAGGTAAAGCTGCCCAGCAGCTACACAAGGCTGGAGATCTGCAGCAGCCTTTCCAGCAGGAAAAGGCAGAATTCCTGATCTGAACTGCCTCCTTATCCCTGTCCTGTGCTGTTTAGTGGCAAAAGTTCCCTGCTTCAGGTGGTGGACTTTGGCTCCTGTAGCTTAAGGGTAAATTCCTGTGCCTGAGGAAAAACCCAGGCTGGTCTGGCTGCTGGGAACAACTGCAGCTGTTCTGGGAGTGTCCATGGAAGGAGACCTGCTCTGTCTCCCTCTGACATGCCTTTCTCCAGGTTGCAAGACCTTTTTTGGGGTGTTAATCTACCTGTTTGGTGTAGGGTGGGGAAAGGCAGAGCTGGGGGAATTGTACCTGTCTCCTCTTTGCCCTTCTGAGCTAGGAAGGCTGGCACCTTTCCAGCTGTGTGCTGCCACTGTGGCCTCTGAGACTGCTGTCACAGCAGCCTGTGACAGCCACTCCTGGCAGTGTGCAGCCCAGAGAGACTTAACATATTCCTTAGGTCTGGGAGGAGAAACAGAAAAACTGGAAAAGGGGATTGACTGATTGGAGTGAGGGTGTGGGGAAAGGACAGAAAATGAAATCCAACAGCACGGTTCTGATCCTGTTCCTCTGGCTCCCAGCTTCATCAAGGACCGCTCCAAGGCCAGTGGGCTGCCCATGAAAAGCAAGAAGGCCTCCAGCTTCCACGAGTTTGCCCGCAGTACCAGCGATGCCTGGGACATCGGGGATGATGAAGATGAGGACTTCTCCTCCTCCTCCTCGTCCTCTTTGCAAACTCTGAACTCTAAAGTGGCCAAGGCCACGGCAGCGCAGGTTCTGGAGAACCACAGCAAGCTGCGGGTGAAGCCCGAGCGGTGCCAGCCTGCCCTCGGTGACCTCCCCACCAACTGCAAGGTCATCAAGTCCAGCAGCGAGGCCCAGCTCTCCAGGACCTCTGGTAAGAGCCATCTTCAGGAGCAGCCTCCTGCTTCAGTGCTCTCTTGCTTGGTCACTGAACTCAACTGCTCGTTGCTACTCCCAGTGTGGGCAAGAGGCTGTGACACAGCCCGTAAGCACAGCAGAGGCTTTTTCTTCCTTTTAGTATCCTGTACTCCAAGGAGCCATTTTCAGAGGCCTGGCTTTAATGCTTGTGTCCTCAGCTGCTCCATATCCTGCATACAGGCATGTCTGCCCCAGAGTATTCCTGGGTGCTAAGGCAGTTTTGACATCTGTTGAGTTCTTGCTGGGACTTGCTCTGCTGCTTCCACGGTGGTTTGGTGTGCTGCTCTTAGCAAAGGTCTGGGTGAGGTCGTGTTGACACAGCTTGGGCAGGGATTTGGGCAGCAGCAGCCCCTGCTCACTCTGCCTTGTCTGCCTGTGCAGTGAGAGTACCTCAGGAGATGGCACTGGCAGCCCATCAGCTCCTCTCTCTGCACTAACAATTAGCTTGATTGGTGTTTGGATCTGGAGAGCAGAGCAGATCTGAACATCAGTTCTGCCTTGTCTCCTGTGTCCTACCCACGTGCAGAGGGAAGCCTGATCCACTTGCAGCCAGGTGTCTGCATGCAGGAGGAAGAAAAGGAGACAGAAATGGGGGGAAGTGGTACAAGAGCCACAACAGATGCCTGTGAACTGCTGATCCATTGGAGTGGGCCAGCAATGCTCCTCAGTGGTGCTGAGGATCAGAAGGGTGAAATCTGCAGTGTCTGCCAGTGGCTGGGGGAGTGAGGTGGGGTTGGAGAGGTGGAACCTCCTTCCCCAGCTCAGTGCAGCCTCTGCTCCTTGCTAGAGGAGGCCTGTGTGCGGAGCCCCCTGCAGAAGCAGCAGTCCCTCCCCCTGCGGCCTGTCATTCCCCTCGTGGCTCGAATCTCTGACCAAAACGCCTCCGGGGCTCCTCCCATGACCGTGCGGGAGAAAACGCGCCTGGAGAAGTTCCGGCAGCTCCTTTCCAGCCACAACACCGACCTGGGTGAGTGGGGCAGCATGAGGGAGGGCAGGGCAGGGCAGGGCAGAGGGCACCTGCTGCCTGCATCAGCTCTGCATTGGGGTGGAAGAAACCACTGCCTGCAGTTGTAGCAGTGGGTGCTTGCAGGAATCGCTCTGTGGGCAGATGGTGACGGCCTCCAATCCCTCTGTGTCTTGTCCCTAACCATTCTCCACTTTGCACATGATGGTTGGGATCACTGAGGGCTGTTGGGCTCTGCATGAGAATTGAGGTCCTGGCACTCCCAGTTCTGTGCCCGAGCTGGGCTGAAATCATCTCCACTCTCCTTGCAGCAGACCCACATCCCCAGGCATTGCTAGGGTGGGAGCCTTCCTGGGGGCTCATTGTCTGCAGAGCCTGCAGGAGCAGACTGGGCTTTCCTCTCCTTCTAGGTGTAGTGGTGCCTGGACGTGCCTAGGATCTAATCCATTGCCACCACTGTCCGTTTGCAGATGAGCTGAGAAAATGCAGCTGGCCTGGTGTGCCCAGAGAGGTGCGGCCTGTGACGTGGAGACTGCTGTCAGTAAGTACTGGGAGCTGTGACACCGCAGTCTGGGAGGACTGTGCCACCCCAGGGACATGTGCTCCTACACCTCCCTCTGTCCCACAGCCAGCTTTGCTTGTGTGCTTCCAGGTGAGCTGTAGGGTTTTTGATCAGGGAGGGCCATTGCTGCATCCTCTCTGAGCTCAAAGCCCAGACTGCTGTGGGGACTGGGTGTTTCATCCTCTTCTGGGGAACTGAATCTGATGAAGTTGGATTACTCCAAGATCAGGGGCTGGGAAGGCCAAATTCCATGAAAGCTCTTTCCCCAGCTCCTGAGCTGTGTGCCTGATGCTTGTGGGTGCACAGCTGGCTGGTGAGGAAGGAGGCTCTGCCCTGAGCTGAGGTTTCCCACTGCAGGGCTACCTCCCCGCCAACTCGGAGCGCAGGAAGCTGACCCTGCAGAGGAAAAGGGAGGAGTACTTTGGCTTCATCCAGCAGTACTACGACTCCCGGAACGAGGAGCACCACCAGGACACCTACAGACAGGTGGGAACCCTCCTCCTGCCTTCCTGCTTTGGGTACAGCCCTCCCCTCTCTCCTGCTGCTGCTTGTCCCCATGGGTGGGGTCATGCCAGGACTTGTTCTAGCTGGAGCTAGGAGGAGTCTTCTCTTTGGGGAAAAGGCACCATGGTTCTGCCCTTGCTAGTTTAAGCTTTTCCTAAATTGATCTAATACTAAATTTCAGCTCTGCATATGAGCATAGCAGACTGCAGATATTTTGTCAGTACAGCTGTCATCTGTAGCCCTCACTGTGCTTTTCAGCTCCTGCCTGGGGGAGCAAGGTGGTGGGTTCCCCTCTGTTAGCCCGTGACAAGTTACTGTGCCCCGGGAAAGCACAGCAGTGTGTGTAACTCACCTTCTTTTCCAGATCCACATTGACATTCCAAGGACCAACCCACTCATTCCCCTCTTCCAGCAGCCACTCGTCCAGGAGGTAAGGGGGGTGAAGCTCCTGCCCTGCCTTTGCCATGGGATGTGTGTGTGGAGTGAGGCCAGAACTGCTCCTAAGGAGTGAACTTGGTGGGGAAACTTCCCTGCCTGACAGCTCCTGATGCAAATACCTCCTGAACTGTGGTCTTGTCCCATGTTTCTGAAAGACATCAAACTTGGAGCTTGGGGTTTATGAGATGATCTCTCCTTTGGCAAGATATAGCCAAGAGCTGGTAAAAAACCTGAAGCTTTTGTTTTGAGACAAATCGGAGGTGTTTGAACCAGAACACAGAATAATTCTGTTTGGCTTCAAAATGTCTTTTATGGGAGCAACCCAGGCAGGGATGGGTTTGAGAGGTGGCCAGGAGGTGTGGGCACATGTCCTCTCTGCAAACAAGCTCAGTGTGTGTATGGGGGGTGTCAGAGCATGCTGTCCAGGGGGTTGGGGCAGTCTGGGAATGTTGGTTGTTGTGAGGGAGGCTGCCCTGTTGGGAAGTATCCTGATCTTTGGTGTTTTTCTGGAAGTACTGTACTGATACCTCATCTCCCCACCTGATGTTCGGCCAAGGAGGCTGCTCTGCCAAGAGGCAGCCCTGTCCTATGGATATTAAAAGCTGTCTGGGTCTTGAAAAGTTGGGTCTGCATTTCATCAGGCAGAGGTTTTGATGAGGAGCCTGGACTGCCTTGTCTGAAGAGTAGGCTGGCCTGTGTGTGGGATCTGTGGACAACACCAGAGTCTCTCCTAGGACTTTCACGCTTCTAACATTTCCTTACTGCTGCAGAAAAGCCTGTCAGTGCATGGTCTGCACTCCCTGAGCTTAGCAGTTATGCTTTTCTGCCTTTCCTTTGTGCATGGCTAATGCAAGTTCCTGCTTTCCCTGGTTCTTCCCTAGATTTTTGAGAGAATCCTGTTTATCTGGGCCATTCGCCACCCAGCCAGCGGCTATGTGCAGGGCATCAATGACCTGGTCACGCCGTTCTTTGTTGTGTTCCTCTCTGAGCACGTGGGTAAGTGACACTTGCTGCTCTAAGCACTCCTGACCAGAAGCTGCCCTGTGCACAGGATGTGTGCAGCCTCGGTGTGGGGAAAGCAGAGATTTGTGAAAGTTTGTTTTTCAAACCCAGTGCGAGTCTGACAGCACAAGGATCAGTGGCAGCTCTGTCCCCAAAGGGTTCTCAGAGAGTAAAAAAGGCTCCTTGCTTTTAGATGGGCTTTTGAACCTCCAGGGCATGTAAGGGAGAGATGCCTCAAGGATGGAGTGAGAGTGGTGCTGGCTGCCTTTTTTGCTGCCCAGGAAGATCTTTGCATGCTTTTGGGTCCTTGCAGCTATGCCTGAGGGTCCTGCTCTCCTAGAGAGGTTCCTGAAGCTTTGGCAGTTCTTCCTCATGAGTCCTCAAAGCTGGCAGCCTCTGTTGTGCTTTGTTCCTGGGATGATGCTGATGAATCCAGCTGGGAGCAGGAACTGGCAGCTCCCTTGTGCTGCCCCAAGCCACAGGCAGTGTTTCCTTCCCTGGTTTCTGGCTGCAGTGAAGGTTTCCCCTCTCCCAGCTGGCAGAGACCTGCTGTCCCCCAGGGCAGGTGTGCTTTGGCTGAAGGGGTTCCAATGTGCCAGATCTTTGTCCCTGCACAGCCCTTGTCCCAGAAGGATGACAAAAGTGCTGTGGGATCCCTCCCATGGTTCCCTGGGGAGCTGGACTGGATTTAGGGCTTGACCAGCAAGTCTTTTGGGGTTTTTCAGCTCAGTTGGAGAAATAGATGAGTGCATGAGTGCTGTGGCTGTGCCAGGCACAGCCCTAACACACAGGGAGTGTTGCAGTGCCTCCTGCAAAGCTTTGGCCTGATAAAGCCCCTGGGATTGTCCCTGGTGTCCCCCATCTCCCTGATGCTTTTCCCTCTGTTTTGCAGAGGAGGATGTGGAAAACTTTGACGTGACAAACCTGTCCCAGGATGTTTTACGCAGCATTGAAGCCGACAGCTTCTGGTGCATGAGCAAGCTGCTGGATGGGATACAGGTGAGCCTCTGGGCCCACAGGAATTCCTCTGCCCTGGCTGGGGTGGCAGTGTGGTTGTCGCCTCTCCCTGTCTGGGTGAGTATTCTGCATGCCCCAGCATTAGGGAGGTTTTGCTGCTTCACTGAGCTAAATCTGTTGGTGAAATCCTGGGGAGATGGGTGCTGTGGCTGTCCAGATGGCCCTGTCCTGACCAGGGAATTCCCAGCAGGCAGAGGATCCTGGTGTCTCCTTGAGGATAATCTCATCCCAACTGTCCAACTGCTGATCTGGGTTTGATCATATCCAGCTGTTGGTAAAGCTGCTGCCTCTGACTCAGGGCCTCTCCCCACAGGACAATTACACCTTTGCACAGCCAGGGATCCAGAAGAAAGTGAAAGCCCTGGAGGAGCTGGTCAGCCGGATCGATGGTAGGTGACAGGAGCCTGGACAGGTTTGTCACAGCAGAGGGAGGCCTCCTTTGGGACAACTCTCAGGGCAGGGGTAGACACTTCTTACAACACTCATGGAACCAGAGCAGGGCAGGGCCAGCCAGAAACTTCCTGGTGACAGCACAGGGTGAGGAGAGGAGGAATTTGTGAGAAAAAGGTCTCAGCACGAAAGTTAGTGAAAGCCACTGTGCTGTGAGCAGCGTGCAGGAGCTGGGGCACTGTGAGCCCCAGATGTGTAAGTGAAATGTGCTGTTTCAGAGCAGGTACATAATCACTTTAGGAAGTACGAGGTCGAGTACCTGCAGTTTGCCTTTCGCTGGATGAACAACCTGCTCATGAGGGAGCTGCCCCTCCGCTGCACCATCCGCCTCTGGGACACCTACCAGGTATGCACTGCCCTCCCTGCTTGCCTTGTCACTGTCCCCTGTGTCCCTGTCCCCACGGGGACAGAAGTCTCCTGGCACCAGCTGGGCTGCTGAGGGTGCTCAAACAATGCAGTGGGGCTCCAGGATGTTTACAGGCAGATGGGTGCTGGGTGGCCCAGTAGGACATCAGTGTCTGGGGGGTTGTTCTCCAGCTGAGCTGCAGGAGTTCACCCAGAGCTTTGCTGTCCACAGTCAGAGCCAGAAGGATTCTCCCATTTCCACCTGTACGTCTGCGCTGCCTTCTTGATCAAGTGGCGGAAGGAGATCCTGGATGAGGAAGACTTCCAAGTAAGACCCTGAGGTTGGGGATGATTCCCTGGGGAAGGGAAGTAGAGGGGAGGGAATTGCTCTGCTTGGGAGCCCAGTGTGGACATAGACAACTGTCAGAGCTAGCTCCAAGATCATCTGGTCTCAGGAGCTTTGCCTAGAAGTAACTTGAGTCTTGGTGATTAGGACAGAGAACTGAGCTGTTGGAGAATTCAAACATCCCATTCCAGCTCTGATCACTGTTTGCCCTCCTGTGTCCAGCTGTAACCCTGTAACAGCACCCTTTATCCCAAGGGGCCTGGGGTGCTTCACTGGTTCAGCTAGACCCAAGCACATCTTGGTGTTGTCCCTGAGCCTTTCAAACCTGAGAGTGTCATGAGCCAAAGTTACTGAGCTCTGCTGCCCCTGCTCAGGCCAGCCCCAAGCCTGCAGTGGATCTGTGCTCTGCCTTCAGCCTCTCCAAACTAAGCATCTTCCCCTCTTCCAGGGCCTTTTGATGTTGCTACAAAACCTGCCCACGATACACTGGGGTAATGAAGAGATTGGGCTGCTGCTGGCTGAAGCCTACAGACTCAAGTACATGTTTGCAGATGCCCCAAACCATTACCGCCGATAGGTGCCCACACTGGCTCCTCTCTCCCATGCTCACCCCTCGTCCTGGCCCGATCTGATCACTGTGGCATTTTTGTCATCCCAAGTCCTCAGACACTCCAGCCAGGAGCTGCTCCTTGCTGTACAAAGCTCACCTGAACTCTTGTCTTAACTCTGAACGTGTGCCTGTCTGCCACTCCATGCGCCTGGATGTGCCATTTTGACGACTCTCAGTATTTCACTCCGTGCTGGTGGCTCACGCCAGGGAGGCTTCAAGGGGCTGAGGGAGAACATGGAGGAAGCTTTACAGATAAACTGAGCCAGAGACGAAGCCCTCCTGTCCTCTCCACTCCCCGTCCTGGGCTTGTCTGGCTGGGACCACTTCAGCTTCGCTGCCTCCCGTTGCCCTGCACCACGTGCGCTGCTCCATCCGCTCCCTCCTCTCTTCCGACACCGTTTGCGCCAACTCCCAGATGAAAATGCCTTATCAGAGACCTGCCCTGGCTGCAGGACCCTTCCCCACGAGGGTGGCAGGGCAAGAAGTTTCTCTCAGGGCCTACCTCCGCTCCGAGCGTCCAGAGACCCCCCCAAGCACTTTGTGGGTTCACAAGAGAGCCCCTGGTGCCTGCCCTCCCTCCTTCTCTCCATCCTCTTCGCCTACCTCTCCCCCAGGGCAGCGGGGCAGGCACGGCGGGGGCCACCACCACTCCATCCACACACCTGGAATGGCGGTGCCAGCTTGGTGGAACTTTTGGTGACTGATGTTCTGTGAGTCCAGCCCCATCCAGTGTGTGGGGAAGGCACGGAGGGGGTGCTGGTAGGGGAGCAACATCTCTCAAAAACCTCCTGACAATGTCCCTGCTCCTCCGAGGCGTTCTGTGTATATTGTGTTCTTGTGTATATGGGTCAAAGATGTACAATATATGTCTTCTCTTTGTAGCAGATTTTATATTTATAACATGAACCCCTCGTTCTCCCCATCCTCTCCACGCTGAGAAGGATGCCTGGCTGTGGTGTTGCAGGGTTTTGAACCTCTCTGGAGGTGGGGGCTGTTCCAGAGCTGCAGGTTTCTACCCCGAGGGGTTCTTGCAGTGCTGGCTCTGCCCAGGGTGTGACAGAAACACATCCCAGGGCTGGGGCAGGGGAGGAGAGGGGAGCTCCCAGCAGAAGCAGGGCAGAGCCCGTTGAAGACACAGGGCCTGCAGGGCAGGGCTGTGCTGGGGCAGCACTCCAGGAAGAACAATCCTGGGTGCAGGAGGGGCTGTCCCCAGCAGCCAGTGCAGCTCTGGGTGCTGGCCCTGCTGTGGGTGCTGGCAGCTCAAACAGCTGGGGAGGCTTTCAGGGGCCATTCCCTCTGTGCTGTGCCACGGGCTGCATTTGGGAGGGCGTGAGGGGATGGATCTGAGCCACCCTGGGTTTCTCCCAGCTCTCCTGCTGGGCCACCAGGGTTCTCCTGGCAGGGCTGGAGGCTCCCAGTCCCTCCCTGTTCCTTTTCTGTTCCCAGTGGGGAGAAAGCAGCAGGCAGTGAGGCTGGGGCCAAGCATGTGACAGGCACAACCTTGTTGCCAATAAAACTCCAAACAGTATCTCAAGAAGTCACTTTCCTAAGGTGAAGCTGTTTTTCTCAGCCATTTGGACTTCATGTTTGTGTGTGCCTTTTGTTGTTTAGAGTGGTCCTTAGTTTAACATCAATTAAAAAAAAGAAAATAACTTTTAAAAACCCCTACAAACAAAATCAGCACAAGGTGGGATCTCTCCATGCAGCACTCAATTGTGTCACCCACTGCACAGGGGACACAGGACAAGAAACCCCTCCCTGTGTCACCTCCCTGTCCTTGCTCTTCCCACCTGCACCTGGGATGATTAAAAGCCATCAGGGTAAGTTCTTGATTTCAGGACAAGAGCAAGGAAGAACTCTTTCTGAGGGTGGTGTTTTGCTGCTTTGTTTTGGTTTTTTTTTCCCATACATTAAAACATTTATTTCTCAGAGAGAAAATATAGTCTCAGACAGTCAGATTATAGTAGGTAAAATTAGCTTTTTTTTCTTTACAAGCATAGATTTTCTTATTACTTCTCTTATACCATCTGATATAAACAATTCTAGAAAGCAAATAAACTCACTTTCTACAATAAATAGAGCAATCTGTGCTTTACAGCAGACTGACAGTAACATTTAGGTTTTATAGCAACAACAGGATATCAGCCAATCCAAATTCTAAAATCATTTTAAAAAAACCCAAACAAAACAAAACAAAAAAAAAAACAAAAACCAACTCCCAAGACCTTAAAACATATACACAGGTCACTAGTCCACAGCTGAGCTACCACCTGGAAAAGTGTATGCTCCTTTAAATAAATTACACTGTGTGCATATAAAAGACCCAGCAACACAACTGAGGACTTCAAGAATGGTGACAATAGGTCTAAATAATTTAGAACATTTTACAACTATGTACACAACATCCTTCCCTAGCCACACTCCATGGGCATTATTATCACTATTAATATTTTTACAAACTCCTATGCCCCATCTCAATATTTTACAGGAATCTTAAAATTCCTTCAAATGCAGTTCCAAGAAGTGGTATTTTAAAAAAGTAGAGCAAGTAGAAATGGCAGTGATTACTCCCTACTATTCATTATCATTAATTATTATTATTTTAACTCCACATTCTCTTCAGTATGAAAAAGTTAAAAATAATAAAAAAATACTGAGTTAAAAAGCAAAATGATGATATTCAATCTATAATCTTGCTTTGCACCTTTGGCTCTTTAAAATGGGAAAGCAAAGAGGGATATGCAACAGAAGAGGTCAGAGAAATCATGAAGTCCTTGGCTAATAGAAAAGATTTAGTCACCAAGTTCCCAAACATCAGTTTGTCCCCATTTTTTTTGCAGTGCAAACCCAAACCACCAGGGACTGTCTGGGTTTACCTGGATGAGAACACTGGAGACCCACACACCAGGGAAGGATGTGCACGTGTGGGAGAAGGTGAAACAGCAGAAGGGTTGTGTGCTCTGGTCAGTGCTTAGTTTCAGTCCGAAATGTGGCAGAGGAAAACAGAAAAGGGAGGGGAAAAAGGAAGAGGAGCCTTACACCAAATGTGCAGAAACCAACACAAAAGATGCATCTCCCTCCAACCCTGATCAACCTCAGTGCCTTTAGAGCTGCTCCAGCTCAACAGACACCTCCAAAATTACTTCTTAAAAAAAGGAAGTTACCTTTTCTTAAGTACTGTGCTAAGTCGTGATATGAAATGTTACTGCAGCAAGCAGAGTCACAGAAATCAGAACTGAGACATGAAACTGCAAAATCAATTTCTAGGACATACATACAGACACAGATCAGGTAATTTGATTTTCATCTTTAAAGCTCTGTGCATCTGTGCATGAAACTGTGCAGGGGGGAAAGGTTACCAAAATCTCAAGCTTTTCTAAATGCAGTGAGAGAAATCTAAACATGAAAACACGATGTACGTAGGCAGGAGAATCACAATCTGAGCTCCCAGCTACGATTCTGTGCAGTTTTTATGTGACAGGACAATGTCATTTAAAGAAAAATGAAAAGGCCAATGATTGTTAGGATAAATTTGGCACAAGAAAGTCCAGCTGGGATGTCTGTAAAGAATCTTGGTGGTGCCAGGTTCCCAGGAGTTCCCTGGGACTGGCTGACAACTCAAAACCCTGGCAGTACAGGGGAAGCACAGGCAGGGGACGGCGCATGAGGTCCAAACATCCAAGTGCTGTGTGCTCTGCTCACTGCAGCAACTCACCTTGGCTCCTGTCACCTGTCAGCTTTTCCTACCTACCTTACTCCCTGTAGACTACATTTCATCTCCTGCCAGCTCTTCAGCGAGACACATTCAGGAAGAAGCCGGACCAGGGGGATTTTTGGCACATTTCAGGGGACTCCGAGGAGCGCTGACAGCTGCTGGAGGTGCTGCACTCTGCAGTGCAGGTGAGGAGGAGCAGGAGGGCTGGCCCCAGCAGCCCCTCACAGGTAGGAGGCCGGGAGGAAGGGGTTGTCCCCCTGCACTCGGCTCAGGTGGATCATGGCTCGGTCGTAGGCCACCTGCACCGACTTGCGGATGCTGGTTTTGCGTCCCTCCATCATCTTCAGCTTGTCCACGGTGTCATCCACGCCCAGGGGAAGGACTTTGTCCCGTGGCAGCCACTGCCTGCAGCAGAGAGGAGTGCAAAGACCTGTCACCTCCTCCCCAGGAGCAGTTACCCTCATGGAATGTATTTATTTATCATTAACTCCCCACAACGATGGTACAAATGTTTAAATCCCTGCATTTGACATAGAAGAAGTCCCTGTAGCCAAAATGCCTTCTGAGCACAGCCCTCTCTCCTTGGAGACCCTGCTCAAAGCTTTCAATGCTGCTTGGAGCTCAGGGGAAAGTTCCTGTATTCCACATAGCAGCAAATACAGGGATGTCTATGGTGCAGTGAGTTTTTATCCCCAAAAAAGCTCTGTCTTGTTCCAAGAAACTGAAAGCATCAGGTTTAGGTGGGTACAACTATCTGAGTGTGATGCAGAACCAGGATGACACATCCCAAGCCCAGCCTGAGCCATCTCCTAATGACATCCAGCCCCTTGGAGCTCCACCTCAGCCACCGCTGCCACAGCCCAATGCACCTCCCTTCCACTCAGCCAGTGTGGGCAGTCTAGGGCAGCTTGGCTTCTCTCCACACAAAGATGACAATTTCAATCTTTGCCACCTTTCTGCAGCATAACTGAAGTCAATCAAATTTGGATCTGACTCCAAGAGGGATTTTTAGTACTTTCCTGAGGCACCTCAGCTTCACATAAACTCCAAACAAGGCTCTGAGTGGCCTCTGAGAGTGCAAACATGCAGCAGAGCTTGTATTCAACAAGTGCAGAGCAAAGCCAGGGACATGTTTACTTTTATTGGAAGATAGCTTCAATTAAGCAAATCCAACCTTGGATTTAAGATTTTGAAAACTGATGACTACTGCAACAGGAAGCATGGCAGTGCCATTGATTTTCTGCTACAAATCATTATTCTCTCTTTGCAGAACATGCTCTTTATCAAGTGGTTCCTGTAATCAGGAACAGAGGAACAATGCAGTGTGCTAACAAAAAGCCTCAGGACTTTGTCTCCTCACACCTCTTTCACACAGAGGACATAGACACCCTCAGCAACTGATGTAAACCTGATCCCCTTCCCAACTTCCCAAGCAGATGGCAAATACTTCTCTTTTGTTGCACCTTGTCCCATCTATTCAGACCCCATCAAACACTGCAGCAGCCCCCAAATGTCAGGGGAAACCTCCCCTTGCTGCTCTGCCCCTCTGTGTGTTTGGTTCTGCTCTGTCTTGCCTCCAGCCCTGGCAATGCTCACCCCATTCCTCCAGCCTTTCCCTGATCTCTTGGAGCTTCCCTGCTCCTTCTGGATGCCAGCACAAACCTTCCCCAGGAGAAGGGCTCTTCAAACACCACAAGGCTTCTTTTTAAACTCCAGATATATTATTTTACAGAGGCAGCAGAAGAAAAGCCCAGCTCTCTTCTGTTCCCACAGCATCCCAACAGTCCAGCATCCACTTTGTCCACAGCATAAGCTGTTCCTGTGATCCCAGCTGCACACAGGTCCTGCCTCCTGCCTCACTGCTCATGGTTCATGTCCCCATGTGCCATTTGCTGGTTCAATAACCCAGTGGGCTCAGCATGCAGCTGTCATCTCTTCCTCTTCCAGCATAAATCTCCAATTTTACAAATTTCCCATTGTTCCACACACAGATTTCAAAGACTGATTGATAGTTTTAAGACTCTTCACTGGTTTATGGTTTGTAATATCTGGAGCATGTGAAGATGGTCAGCAACTAATCCTAAAATCAGCAGATTCATTCTGTCTAAAGTGCAACAACAAAAGGCCTTCAGATATTTTTCTTGCTCTGAGCCCAGGTGATTATTATATATTTTAAATATATAAATAAAAATTTTCCATCTTAAATAAAAATCTTGATTTGAAAACTGCTGGTACTCAGCACCTCTGAAAAATCAGCCGAGGCTAAATATGAAATAAACTCTGCATTTTGAAAATGTTAGTCTGGAAATTTTTGGCAAATCTTCCATGCAGCACAGGAACAGACTGCTGGTGTTCTGAAGTCGAATGCTCTCTGCAATTTGCTGTAAATCCTCTTCATGTGCCTCAGTATTTTTGTGGTGATGTGAGTTCTGGGTGAAGGATGCTGGACTGTTCACTGTGGAGCTGTCAGATGTTGTGCTCTTTGGCCAGGAAAAGCAGGCTGTCTTCCTTATTAAGACTCCTCTTGCCTGCTGCATGTTTAAACCCCCCAATTTACATGTAACTTCATCATAATCCCTCTGTGCTCCCACATCCCACAGATTGTGTTAAACCTTCTCGCTCACACTCACCACGGAGCTGTCTGCACACACTCACCAGGTTCTCTTGTTGTCAAAGAAAAGGACAAGGAAGAGCTTTTCTCCTGCCTCTGTCTGCCTCTGCTCCCCCAGCTTCAGGACATCCATGGGGGGCACAGGGATGGGGACTCCATTGTGCAGCAAACCCTCACGTGGCATCTTGGGGTCAATAATCTGGGGACACAGGGGAGGATGTTTACCACAAAACCCTTCCCAGCGATGAACAGAATGCATTCTTTTTCTGTTCTTTCAGTGGATCCAAGCTAGACAAACTGCTTTTGAGTGGGTAAGCAAATTTGATTGTTTTCAGTGTCTCTTTCTAAAAAAATTTGAGCCTGAGGCTTCCCCTGTGGGAGGGCAGCCAGTCAGTCCCAGAGCCAGGCACCCCACCTTGGAAAAGGGATGTGTGTGGTTCTGTGTGGCTGTAAATGCATTTATATTAATGTGTAATTCAGTACAAACTCAATATTATCCTGTTCAGCAAAGGATTTCCCTCCCTCACACCAAACTGCAAATAAATGTGATGATCCTGCTGTACTTCACAGGAAAAATGTGATTTCACAACAGCTCCACTCTGGAACAACTCAGCTGACATCAGTGGCATTGCTCAGATTTACACTGCATTAGATCAGAACCAGGCCAAATATTTTCAGAGTTGACAAACAGTGCTGGCTCCATCAAGCCAGGGGAACAGAGACTACAGTAATTTTGAAGATCAATCACAATAAATAAATCAATTCTCCCCCTATAAAGCAGAAATGTCCATGTCCACATTTGTGCTATGTCAGCAAAGGAGGAGAAGAAAACAGCAGAGGGTGGCTGCAATACTCAGTCTGTTCTTCTGACCCTCTTAAGGGCTTGAAAGAGTAAGATTGGCTTTGATATTGACCATCTGTAGGAATTTATTAAAACACTTTGCCACCACAACAAGCTGCTATAAAAAAAGTCTCTTTTGGAGGCAGTCTCAGTGGTAAAATCCATTCTAAGCCACAGTTCAACTCTGGCTAGGAGAGAAGAAGGAGAACGAAACTGCTTAGGATGGCCAGCAGATCCATGGATGTTCCCTCTTCTGGGCTCCCACATGGAATATGAGCATGGATGAGGGTCACACTTCCAGCAGAATCTGCCCTTTTTGATGGCATTAACAGATAAATATCCAAGGGCAGATCAACAGTAAGAAATCACACTCAAGGGACGTGCACATATGCTCATCCTTAAATCAAACACATGGGTGCAAGAGGATGTAGACAGGACAGGGCCAGCTGGGCACCTCCAGATGGGGCTGTGCTCACCAAACAGGAAAATGTGCAGGCAGCAGAACCTGGTGCCTGCATTTGTAAAATTCAGGTCTTCTCATGCCCACAGTACTGATGACTTTCCTCAGAGGAGAGGAGAGTGAAATAGCTCCTACCCCTGACCATGAGAGACCAATGTTTTATGAATCCTCTGCAAAGCTCTGAAACCACGAGCACAGGGAAAATTCACTGTGCAAAGGGGAAAGATGAAAAAAACCCCACACATTACATTATTTTGGGAAGTTTTCCTTTTCTGTCTGGTTACAGTGCACAACAGAACTGTGTTCTGGGCTACCTGAGCTGCAGGGTGAGGTTGTGGCAGAGCCACAGGGCACTTACCAAGGCAGGGTAGGAGGGATAACCACGGCACTTGGCCCACACGAGCTCCAGGGGCTCCAGCTCAGCCTGGCTCTCAAGGGACATCAGGAGAGGCCTGCCTAAGGGACAGCAGGAGACAGAGCTTAGGAGCTGCTACCAGCAAGAGGGTTATGAAAACACAGAAGGAACCACACTGCCATCTCACCCAGGCCCCATTGTCTCAGTAGCAATCAACTAAAAGAGGTGAACTACTGTAGTATTTAGAGCACACTGACAAGATAAAAAGGAAAATCACTCGCTGTTTGTACCTGTAGGAACTGGGTGTTTATGACAGAATTCAAACTCCAGCCTTTTTTATGCTCTGTATAGTCAGGTTCAGCACTAAGATAAAGCCACAGTCTCCTAAATCATGGGCCTGTGCATGCATGAGGCTTCACAGGAACTCTTCAACACAGAAGTGTTAAATTGAGTAACTGAAATCAAATGGCCCCACAAGAAATAGGTTTGGCCACAGATATGAAATGGGTCAGTCCTGGTCCTGGAAAAGGTGTAATCTTCAGCAATGAAAATTTTACAGCAAGTACTGCTTGCTCTGGGGAAAATGGTTAAATATTGGCATTGAAAACTGAATCTAGAAAATGCTGAGTACAACCCAGCTGAGCACCCTGGCAGGACAGATCTGATGTGCTTCTCCACTACTGCACTCCAAATGTATTCTTTCAGTAATGAAATTATATTCCAAACCCCAGAACTGCCCCACTAATTCCACTCTGTGAGCTCATCTCAGAAGCAGACACACAAGGTCCAGGATAATAATGATTCCCAGAGCGCCATGACAAGAGCCAGCACAGAAAGGCACAGGAGTACCAGGGCCTCAAAGCTGAATCCTGATCTCAGCACAAACCTGCAATAACTCTATCATTGTCACACCCTAAGAAACACAACAATCTGGTTGTGTGAGCACAGGAGGATGGTGCAGTGCCTTGGGGAGTGCTACAGCAAAGTGACAAGATTACAGATGTACAACACAGCCTGACAAAGACAACTTTGTTACAAAGACCCTGCAAAGCAAAACAAAAGGGAACAGCAATGTAGTCATCTCCAGAGAGACCCCCTCTTATAATTATAATTATGATTTCCTGTTTGTGTCACAGCATCATTAAAGAGAACTAGTCCCAAAACAGGAGGAAACAGTGACAGGCACATTACACACACCAACCCTACAGAAAGCAGCCCTCCAAGGAGAGCACAGGGCACAGGCTACCAGGAAAGGTGGAAGCAGGAAGAATGTTCCATGCAATAACCTAAATCTGTAACAAAGCAGGGAATACCCCAGGCAGGGTAGTTTGTGCAGGATTGGCTCCTGATGTGCTTTGAGATGTGTTCCCCCTGGCTCAGGTGGGTCCAGAGCAGGGGGTGCTGGGCAGAAATTCTCACCTGAGCCACTGAAATCAGAGTCTCCATTCACACCCTCCAAGAAGGGCACCCGAGAAAGAGCTGGCTTCCCTCGACTGCGCTTGGGAGGCATCAAACCACTGTCAGGAAGATGTGGAGAAGCAGGGCATTAGGAGAAAACAGATTATCCTGGACAACAAAGACAATGGACTCCTCAAATAGGGTTAAAGTACTGAAAAATTACTGCACTGATGCATCACTGACATGAAAAGAACACTGAATACTTGTGCAAAATGTGATCTCTTCTGGTGAAAGCACACTGGACATCATCCCAGCTTTGCCATGAGCCATGAAAAGGCCTCACAGAAACCCAGCTGTAAACATGAGGAGGAAACCCAGTGAAGACTTCACGCCTGAGAGCTGATGTAATGATGCCTGGAGCTTGCAGGAGCTATACCAGTTGTGTATAGGCTTGAGAGATGACACAGCAGCCCTCCAGTACAACTCCAGTATGAAACTGGACTTTGTCAGCCCATATCCTGAACATCCTTTCACCTCCTTACTACAAACACTTCAGAAAATGGACTACCTCCACCCCAAACAATCATATTTTTTGCATATTGCAATTTTTTTTCTCTTACAGTTTTCTAATAAGCAACCTTTCGTGAGTAATTTTGGTGCTGGAAAAGAAAGACTGGAGAAAAAGTAGCAAACAGAGCTGTTCCTGAATAGAATAGTTGTTATCCATGAGACATCAAGAAGTTAGGTGCTCACTTTAAGTCTGTTCAGTCATGCTTGAAGTGCCCAGTTCTGCTCTGAAACTTCTCAGAGGAAGAAAGCAGCTGTTTAGTAAGTGGTAAAAGTTCAGCTTTACCTGACAGTGCTGAACTGAAAATCTGAATTCAAGTTTTCCCAAGTTTTGGTTCTCAAGAACTGCACCAGCAGAGAGGATGTGCATGCACTGAGAAAGAGCAGTGTAACACACACCCACTTGCTTGAAAAATCAAGCACTGCTTTTGAGACCTGCAGCTTTAGAGGACAGGATGAAAACTCAGCAGCTTTTTGCCTTTTAGGTCAACACATAAATAAGTAACAGTCTGGGCTGGGTTTGGAACTAAGAAGTCAAAGAACAGAATCAGAGAGGTTAATCCAGACACAGAAGGTGTTCCATGGAACAGTTCTGCCTGGGGCACTTACCTGCAGGCTTCAAACACCAGCCCACTGCCCAGGGCAGAGCTGCACTCCGAGTCAGAGCCACTCTCTGCATGTTTTGCAAAGCCATTGGTCACTCCTGCCAAGGAGACAAAAGGAAAATGACAAGGAATGACCCCTGAGAGCATCCCTAAGCCCAGAGCAGGCACAAGAAGCCAGGGGATCACAGCCTTCCCCCAGTCCATGGACCCAGCACCCCCACACTCCCGTGGGCTCACAATCTAACAGCCACACAAGGCAAATTCATGGCAAAGCCTCTGTTGTTTTTTCTAGGTGTAAATATGGGATTGTCACAAAGAGCACATTCCTGGGAAACACCTTGTTGTGAAAATCCCCATCACACTGACCTGCTTCTGCAGTAACACAGATTCACCACACCAGACACTCCTTCCAGTTAGGAGAAAACAATTGTGTTTGAAATTGTGGAAGGAGCTGGAGCTGAATCACAAAGCAGTGGTGCAACTCAGAAAAAAAGCCAGCTATGCTGCTTCAGCAGAAAGAAATGTCACTGCCTATTATCAGTGATTTTCCAGCACCCTGCCTTTATTTTCCCTTTTTTTAAGTTCAGCTTGTCATTCTGACCTCTACCCAGTATGGATGACAACTTTCTGCTTTAATTACCAAGAGATGATGATAGTCAGTCCCTCCACTCTTTGGAGAAGTCATCTGTGTTTCCTTTAACCTGTCCTGACAAGTCAATCCTTGTCCCCACATCCCATTGCCTTTCTCCCCATCTCAATATTCTTGCAACCTTATGATGGCCAAATAACTATAAGGTAATATTTGAGGTGTAGGCTAAGTCAAACCTTCCAGATGGGAACTGTCCCACAATGGCTGTTCACACAGAATTAAAAAGAAATTACAGTGCTGTCACCCAGATGTTCCTTTCCTCTTTTGTCTTTCCAAATTTCATTTCAGCTGCTTACCCTCAACTGCAGATCTAATTCAAAAAGGAACCTGCTTGGTATTTTAAGTCATTTTATTTAAACTCCAGAAGTGATTTCAAAGTAATGTTTAAGTTCCTCCACAGTGTGAACACTTCCAAGCAAATGTATGATTTCTGCAGCAGGAAATTCTCACTCCTAGGAGTGACCAAGCTGACACAAACCCCTCCAGAAGGGCAGGAATGCCAACACCTCAGCCCAGAGTCTCCAGCCAGGCACTCCACAGCTTTGTAAGCAGCTGGGCACATTGGCTTGCCCTATAAAAAAAATTGAGAACTCCCTCTTACAGCAGCCTGGCAAATAGCAGAATTGCATATGACTGCCCTGGCCTTCATCTTGGTACCTTTAAATGTCTAAAATGGAGGTGACTAGAGATGAGCTAAGATACCAAAACCAACATGCACAGTCAATGGAGAAGTGCAGCTCATTACCGACATGTCTGCCCTGTTTATAAACCTGTGAAGAGATGCAGCTTTCACCAGGAACATCTGCTTATGAGGACTGTGCTCTCCTCTAAGCATAAAGTCAGTTCTGGTTGTGTAGTTTGGATACAGAAGTTTTTACTCAGCCCCAGGATTTTCCCTTTCTCAGTCCCCTCTCACAGCTTCCAGAAGGAAAAAGAATCCCAAGGAATTACAGAATCACAGAATCAATTACGAAAGACCTCTGAGATCATTGAGTACTACCTAGACCCAACAGCACCACGTCAGCTGGCCCTGAGTGTCACATGCAGCCTTTCCTCACCTCTCTGTGCTGCCTGCCTGGGTGCCTTCTCCCCACTGCTGTCACTGCAGGTCCTGCTCTGGGGCCGTTTCCGTGCCTGTCGCTCCCTGTCGGGGCAGGAGGGCGAGCGCTGCCCGCCCTGCCTGTGCTCCTCCCCGTTCTCCAGGGAGCACTCCAGACCCCTCTGCAGCTTCACGCCGTTCTTGGCTTTTTTAAAAAGGACAGATGTCCTCCGGCCCACGCTGCTGAGGGCGGGGCTGGCAGGGCTGTCTGCAGGGGGCAGGGCCAGGCCGTTGAGGCCCTTGTTGGACAGCAGGTGCTGGAAAGCCTGGCTCTCCTGCTGCAGAGCCTTCTTGTCAAAGAGCTCCCTGTCCGACACCATCCTCCTCTGCAGCTGGTTCAGGGACCTGCTTTCACTGATGGGTTTGAGCGTTGGAGGGTCCTGCAGAGAGTCCAGCTCTGAGAGGGTGGGTGCAGGTCCTGTGGGCTCCAGGGTTGGAGGTTGCGGGAGCTTGGCACCATCTGCTAAAGGAATAAAGAATCTGCTTGAACATTTTAGCAAGAGTCATTCCCAAAACCACCAACAGCCATTCCCATCTTCCACTAAGGTCACAAGAGAAACAGCAAGTTTTGACTGCTGACGAGCACTAGAGACCTGGAATCAAAATCCTGCTGCTCACCTTTCTCCCCTTCCTCATCCCCTTCCCTGGAGGCTGTCTCCAGCCCCTCCCGTGGCACAGTGTCCCCGTTGGGCAGGGCCTTGCTCTGCTGCTGGGCCAGTTTGTGGCGGATGGAGTTGATCTCGCGCCGCAGGAGCCGGATGCGCCGCGTCCGGGCGCCGCTGGAGCGCATGGTGCTCACCGTGTCCAGCTTCTCCAGCAGCTCCTTCAGCTGGGCCTCCAGAGACAGGTGAGCCCGGTTCTCCGGGGCCAGGATGTTATCCACTGCAGCACAAGAGATGGGAACAGTGAAGGGAAGGGGTAAGGCTGCTTGGAGAAGCATTTGGGGTCAGTGCCGGGCCTCATTCCCTTTGATGCTGTCCATGAATCAATCGCTTTACCCTGGGGATTTAGCAGTCAATAATCTTGGAGTTTGGACTTCTTTCCTTTGGATAAAAAGCAGCTGATTCAACCTGCACTGCTCCTCAGTTCCTGTTACTGCCCCAGGGGCAACAGTGAAAGGACATGTCTGCACCCCACACAGAACAGCTTGTGGTCAAGAAACCCTTGTCAGAAACTTATTTCATTGTCAGAATAAATGACAAAATCAGACCACAAACATAAGCAGCCAAATGTGACATATTTGCCATTTCTCTGGCTCTGTTGGAGGGCTGGCATCCACGGGAGCAGGACAGACAGCTGAACACCTACACAAATTTCATAATGACTGTCCATCTGCACCCAAGAGGGCTTCAACATTTAAGAACCAGATGGCACACTGCAAGCTCTGTGTGCTTGATGGCTGTACTAAGTTTAACCAAGTAATTCAACCAATGCTTTGGAGCTGCATCTCAGGAGGGCTGTGGGAATGTATGGGGTTGTGTTGGGAATGGAAACTCTCAGCTAGAAGGATTGCTTAGGTAGCAGTACCTTCACCCCTCATCACCCCTTTTCAGCCTTCAGTGCTTCATCTAACCCAACTGCTGTACATCTTGCCAGTTTACAAAGTATGAGCTTTCCCCAGAGCAAAAAAATCCCAGACCCACCTTTGCACTGCTCTTTAAAATAGCCAGTTTGTAGGACATTCCTGGCACAAATCAAAGAGCACGGGGCAGTTTACAAGGCTCAGCCAACACAGACATGCACTAGGAGAGCTGGAGCTAAGCTGCACCTAGCTGAGAGTGCCCAGCTCACCTGAAATCCCACTCTCTGGGGTTCTAAAGGAGTTCTATACGTGCCTAAGTAAACAGACAGGAAAATTCTCACGTGCAGAATGGCTACGACTCCCATGCAGGCTCAGAACTAAAGCTATGATCTCCCTGAGGAGGGGAGAGAAAAAAAACCCCATTAACCATTACTCACCATCCTCCCAAGAAAAGCGATAAAAGTCGTGGGGCTTGGGCGACTCAGGCAGGTGAATCCCCACGCCAGTGTCAAAGCCGATGCTGTCGGCCTGGCGCCGCGCGTGACGCAAAATCGCTCCCCCAAGGTCCCGGAGCCGGACAGCTGCTCGGTGGAAAATCGTGTCTTTAGCATTATACCTCATGCAGTTGGCAACTATAAGGTTAAAGTCTTCCTCAAATTCATCCAAGGTTCGGTACAGGTGGGACTCCAGCTTCCGCCTCATGGTGGAAAAATCCATTGGGTTGGAAATGAATTCCAGGTAATCTGGAACCTAAACATATAAAACCTGTACAATTACAAAAACCATTTACTAGCCAACCAGAGCGCACCCATCACAAGCACTCTTAATGCCCTTTCCACTGGCAAGGGGCAGCAACAGATGCTCATTTCTGTGTCACCCAGGCAAGGCAGACACACCCTGGCTCTGCAATACATTGCTTATCCAAGATGGGCTAAACTTCCAGGAAAAATACCCTTTTTTTTTGGTCTGGAAGGATACATACATCATGAATCCTTCTTGAGATAGTTTTTAGTCCACTAGCACCTTGGGACAAGGTGGTTTGTGCTTCTGCCCAGCAATATTTCATCTACTACCCATTAAACACCTCTAGGAAAGAGACTTGCCTCGTTGAGGTTAACAGGCTCTGTGAAGATCTGGGCAGCATCCTTCTCCTGCAGCAGGTCCAGGGTTGTGCGGAGCAGGACATTGAAAGGGGTCAGTTGCAGCTCCATGGCAGCCTGCTGCACCTTGACCTGGCAACAGGAACACAGCCATGAGGACACTCACTGAGGGCAGATCTGTAAGTGGTGTCTCCCTCCAGACTCTTCGGAATCATCCCCACAGCTTTACTCAGTGGTGGAAACCTCAGGGCAGCATCGTTGTAAAACTGGCAAACACCCTGGATTCTCCATATGCAGGATCTACATTGCCCAGCGCAAGGCTTTTACATAGAGAACTCCTGTTTATTCAATCTCACAAAGTCAAAACGAGGAAACCTCAGGAAGTTAAAGGATACTACAATTAAAAATGAAAACAGGCTTTTCACGCCTGGTAAATTATCCTGGAGGACTCCCTGCCTCAAGATATTGTTACTACATCAATCAGCAACATTATATAAAAATTAAAAGTATGCAGGCATTTATATGAACAACATCCATAATTAAACTAGAGAGCAAAAACAAAGTTTAAGACATGAGCTCTCAGATTTCAAGGCAGAAACCTAACAACAGTGGTTAGATGTCTGCAAATTCCTAATACAGTTCCTTCTATCCTTTAGGAAGTCTCTAATACTGTTTGATTTCAAGCAAACAAGTTGTACCACTGAAAATCTCTTGCACTGAAAATCTATTCAAAGAAGACTAGAACAGGATAAAAGTATTTATTCATCTTCTAACATCTTCATTTCTTTGATCTTATAATCACTCGTTATGTCATTAAATCAACACTTCAGTAACAAAGGCAAGCAAGTTTGTTTACACAAAGCAAACTGCATTTGATGTGCTCAGCAACAAGACAGCACCAATGAGAGAATGAATATAGACAAGTATAAAGATCACACTTTTCCCTCAAAACAGGAAAAAAGCCAAACAAAGATGTATAATTCTGGAGCATCCTTCTGCACTCACCTAAAAGCTAGGCTGGGATAGAGTCCAACTAGATGCACTTTTCTATAGTATTTTATCCTTTTAAAAAGCACACCATAGTTTTTATAAGGTTTTTTTTTAATTTAGCCAGCTGTGATAGGGTTATACCAAGATATCAAAAGCAAACAAAGCCCAAAAATGATTTTTGGTTGTTTACCCTCCTACCTAAAATATGTTCACACAGCAATGAGGGCTGAGCCAGTGATGTAAATCAAGGACAATGCAGCAAATGAACCATCAAGAGAAAACCTGTGTGTAATTTCTGGCCATGAAAAAATTGCTCTCAGAGGAATTGTGATCACAGAGGATGCTGCTTTACCTCTCCCTGCAGACAGCCTGGAAGCACCCAGGCAAGGTCTGAGGATGTGTATAGGCTCACTGTGTGCCCAGTGAGCCTTTGCTGCAGCTGTCCTGGGGGATACTCCAGCCAGAGAGCACAGCTGTGGGAGCAGCAACCAAGGAGATAAGGATAGCAAAGACAGGCAAGGCTGGCAAGCATTGGAAGCAACGAGTGAAACTTTGGAGATGTGCACATAGGTCAAAGGAGAAATTGGAAAATTCAGTAAATGGTCTCCATCTTAAAACTTTTTCTTCTAAAAATGTCCTTAAAGGACAAACTACAGGAATTTTTAGCTTTAGAAATTAAAAGCTGAATTGTGATTTAGACTTCTCTCTGGAGAAGGTGTTACCAAACTCCTGAAATAATCATGAAAGAGACCTAACTTCTACCCTGCAGAACACTTGGTCCATGCCCAGAAATAGAAGGGTGTCTGTAGGTTAGGAATCAATCCACTATCAATGATGCAAATACATTTTGCCAGCACTCTGCAGCCCAGCCCTGGTTCTGAGGGCAGAGGTTGCACAGTGCAAACTCATGACTGGCACAGGGAGAGGTGGCCCTGCTCACCCAACCTGTGAAAAGAGGAAAAGGCTCAAGAAAAACTGTCATGCTCCTCCTGTGCCTCCTGCAGCACAGAGAGCTTGCCTGAGACTGAGGCTAAGAGCAGCAACTCGACAGCCAGAACTCCCTACCTGCTCCCGTTTGAGCTTTTCCCTCTTTCGGATGAGCTCGATGAGCAGCCGAGCCCGCTCCAAGTCGTGCCGCAGCTTCTGCCAGTACTTCAGCTCCTCCTTCACTGCACTCGTCTTCTCATCCTGCTCCTTCTGCAAGATATAAGTGGGGTGAGATTAAAAACACCACAGGCTTCCTGTGTTTTCTTGTTTTTCTAGGAATCCTCAGGGAATTGCTCTGAGTCTTCCTCTTACTGCCTTGTCTCTTGTTCAGACCATGTCCCCTCCTTCCTCCAGCACTTAGCTGTCTAACAGAGACAGCATCAGCTTTTCTAGATTTTACCTTATCTGTGAAATTACCCCAAATTATCCTGCAGTTTCACCCTGGCAACACACTTCAGTGCCTGCTCATTTACAGCCTCCCTGCTTTTACATCCAAGTTTACTACAGAGGCTGGAATTTTTTTCTGTGGATTGGAGCAGCAGTCCAAAGCACTTACAGTCTAAAGAGAAAGCAACCAAAAGCAGGGGAGAAAAGAGCTATTCTGTAACCCATAAAAAAGAGAGCCATGGAAAGACATTTGCCAAGAATGGCCAACAGTGGGAGATGAGCTCACACCTTCCAAGACACAGTTCAGTGGCTTCACAACACAATCATCCTTCCTCTCCTAAATCTGTAGGTTTTTAGTGATTTGGATGATATACCTCAAGTGCATACACTTTCACATGATTGCCAAGAGGACAATTGCTCCTCAAGATCTTCATGGTTTATATTGATAGGACATTTGTTTCTAAGAACTTAGGATAATTGCCAATGTAATATACCAAGGAAATGCGGCACTTTCCCAAGCTCTGCACTGAAGAGTGCACTGCTGCTTAGTAGCACTAAGATAAAGTGACTACAGATGCCAGTTTAAAAGAGGAAGCAAGAGTCCAGAGCTGATGGTTATGTCCAAAAATGCACGGGATGGACAGAAATTGAAGCTGCAGGAAGAATGACCCCAACTGGAATTTGGCCATAACTCTGGAGTTAAAACCCATTTTCTTTTCACTCTCCAAGGAATGTGTTCTTATCATTCATAGAAGAGATCATTCCACCAATGACCCATCATACCCTTGCACAACCCTGGGTCTTCTGACTCAGGGGAAAAGCTCCAACCTGCTGTCTCACCGACCCCAACTTTAATGCCATCAGGGATATCCCACTAATACACTAGCGCAGTTCTTCAGGATGAGCACGCCAAGAGGAGACCAAGAGAGCCTTAAATCTGATCTTTTCACCCTCGCTCCCCTCCCCATGTGTTAAGCTCATCTCCTCCTGGAAGCCAAGCTGTCCCAGACACCCTGTGGGCTCAGCCGGTACCTGCTCGGCGTTCCTCTGGGACTGCAGGTGCGAGTGCAGCCGCCGGATCAGGGGCACCCCGTTCCTCGCCTGCCGCTTCAGCAGCCAGTAGTTGTGCAGCCTCTGCATGAACTGGTTCTTCCTCTGCAGGGAGAGCCCACTGCAGATCTTGTTCAGCCTGAAGGAAGCACAGAGGGTCATGGAGCCAGCTGCAAAGCAACCGTGGCTTTGCAGATCCTTGGGTGTCCTGATGAAGCTTTGCAGTGTTGTGTCATGCTCACTCTGAAGCACACAAGAGCTGGGACAATTTGGGATCTCCTCACATGCAGACAGATGTCCCCCCTTTTCACACCAGAGGGTCCCACCAAGCACTTGCCACAGCACAAAGTACGAAAACATCAATTCAGCTCAAGCCTTAATTTTAAAATTATTTCCTATGTCAAGAACCTTCCAGGGGCCACTGAAGTTTGTCATTAATCTGGAGCCTGGGAAATGAACTTGACAGAAATCCAAGAATAATAGATCACCTATTTTAACCTTTGCTTATCTTACACATTGTGCCTTATCAGCCTATCTGTTAAAATAAGACACATCAACACACTTCCTAAGGCACCAAACAAAAATTCAGCACTACCTAGTTCTGCATGAGGGAGAGCTGGGAGAAAAATACAAAAATACAGCCAAAGTCAAAGCTACTTGCAACAGTGTCAGGTTTTACATGCTCTGTAATAAAAGGAGGAATTAAGAAACTATGAAATGAGATCTCAAAAATTTTAATAGTGAGGTGACCTCTACCTGCCTAACAACCTGTAATGCCCGAAGTATTTTAAAAATACCTTCATGGTAGATGGGTGCTTGCCATTAGGGACCACCACAGAGTCTGCATTACACAAAAGCTTGAGATGTCTGCTCAGCAAAGCCAGAAAACCACAGTGACACTCAGAAGAAACCCAGCCACAAGTTATGCTGCAGAGGACTCTGAACACAGTTATTGCTAAGCCTTGACTGAAGATTTTGTTTCCAAGGACAACAATGAGAAGGAATGAATCATTAAAACAGACCCTGTTCAGCTACAGCTGTCCAGCTCCTTCCCTTAAACCCACAACACTCACCTGTAAGAGGGAATTTGTGCAACGGTCACCACAGGCATGGACGAACGCCCTTTGGTCACGTCACCAGGCTCCTTTTTGATCTTTTGCTTCAATTTCACTTGGTTCTTCTTCACAGACCCTTTAGGAGGGCCAGAATGGGCTTCTTCCTCTTCCTCCTCCTTCACAGTGACCTCCTGCCCATCAGCAGCAGCAGCTAGAGACCCTCTTCTCACCGTGCCAGGCGGGGAGTGGCTCTCACAGTAGGCAGTCTTGCGCACGGTGAACGTCGTGCCGTTGATGCTGGTCTCCCTCATGGGTTCAATCTTCATGAAGAGACCGGCTCTCTGTGCACAGGTGACGTGGAAGGCAGTGTAACAGTTCACCTTGTGGCATTGGATAGCAGCTCCCATGCCCTTCTGCTTGCAGATACAGCATGTGAGCTTCCACCGAGCTGGAGGGATGTTATTGATCCCTTCGATGGGCTCCAGGAACACAGTGTTTGCAAAGCAGACCTCTGGGATCCAGATGGCACAGACCACGTGAGCCCAGCGGCCATCACTGGTCTGCTTGAAGGCTCCCCCTTTGTTTGGGCAAAGGACACAATCCACAGGGCGAGAAGGGGACTGTAGGCAGCAGCGGCAAAGCCACTGCCCCTCGGGGATGTAGGGCACACCGTAACACTCCTGGTGCACAGCCAGATTGCAAATGTCACAGAACAGGATGACATTGCTGTTGTGACACTCATCATCCATGCAGACACAGCAGAAGGCATCCTCATCGATGAGGGACTGCTGGGCCCCGTTGTTCCGGCTCTCAAGGTACGATTCCTTTTCCAACCGATCCACCAGCAGCTCAAAAGTATCAGCAGAAACTGTCCCATAACCATCAGCCCTTCTCTTCTCGTTGACCATCTCCAGCCATGCCAGATCCTCCTCATCCATGTCATACTCCACTTCTACGTCGAGGTCCTCGGGAGGCTTTTCAATGTACCGGTAGTAGGCAGCAGGGAGGGGAGGAGCATCTGGCTGGCTGAAGGAGTCCACCACACGGAACTTGGGCTGGGGCAAGTGCAAAGACAACCCTGGCGCATGTTTGGAGCAGGACTCCTTCTTCTTGCCTTTGGAAGGTGTTTTCTTAGATTTGGAAGTGAAGAGGGGCTGCTCGCTGTTCTCCTTGTTGCTGTTGCACTCGGTGATGTCCTGGGCTGTCAGCTCGTCCTCGGTGATGAGCTTCAGGGGGTCGTAGATGCTGATGCGGTGGAGCCGCCCGTCGATGTCCACCTCCACGATGCGCTGGGCCTGGGCGTAGGTCAGCGTCTCGCGGGTCGGGGAGCACTTGAGGCTGTAGGGCGAGGGAGAACGCCTCCCCTCCAAGTGCTGCCGGCACCTCCTCCGAGGCTTCCTCATCCCTGTGCTCCAGAGACCCTGGGACACAACAGGACAGGGGACAGGGTAAGACGAGGAGACAAGCAAAAAGCAGCACAGACAGAAAAACTCACTCAACGCTGCAATAGAGTGAGTTTCTACCAGAACTCCAGCAATTTCAAGCTCACTAAGTTCTTACACCTTAGATAGAGGCAGGTATTTGATGTATCAGCCATTTCCTGCAGTGTGTTCCAGAGCAATGCACAGCACCCTCCAACTTCCTCTATTTGCACCTCACATGTACATTCCACCCCATCACCAGGAAAAAATATCAAAATAATTTGACAGCACAATATACAAACTGTCTGCTGTGCACCCAGATCAGCAAACCATTCAGATCCCCTGAAATTCAAACAACATTGTTCACATCTTCTTGCACCATTCACATATTAAGCTCACACAAACCAATGAGTTCCTCTCTGGCCTTTTGCCTGTGACTTTTCTTTTATATCCCCAAATGTGCTGGATGATTTCCAGGTAAAAAGGAATGCACCATTCAGGTCTTATGAAAGCAGTTTCCAATTTTTTTTTGTCAGCTCCAGATGAGAAAACTAATGATTCTCCCTCAGTCCAGGACAGAGCTCCTCCAGGTTTCACAGCTCAGGGCTGCCACCACCAATTCTTCCACTCTGACACTGCAGATGCAAAGAAGGCCCAACATTGAAAAATCATCTTCCAGCTTTGCTTTTCCTTCTCTCAAGAGTCACAAACAGAACCAGAGGATGAACAGAGCAATGGAGCAGAGACCAGATGTGCATCTCTTCTGCTGTACCACGAGGAAGCAAAGAGGGATAAAGATGGCAACAAGCAGCAAGGATCCCAACAGACTTACAAGCTCTGGTGTTAGCCCCTCAGGAGCCACAATTCCCATTCATCCACCTGAGCCACCTGGATATGGAGAGTCCACAGAGCTACGAGCAGGAAAGCAGCAAGACAGCTTCCAGCACCAGGAGCTGTGAAATGGCATTTGCTCAGAGCCTTAACAAAAAGCCCCAGCCAGCTCTGCCCGTGCAAACTGCTAATCAGCAAGCCAGATAATTAGCTGAGAGTCGCTGCTGACATTAAGGAGGTGCCTGTCAGAGGGGAGCAGAGGAGAAGCCTGGGGAGATGGTCTGAGGAAGGATTCAGACATGGTGGCAGCAGCTCGGTGATTGGAGGGCGAAGGAGGGAGCTGGCAAAGCAGGAAAGCAGAGAGGAAGCCAAGTGAGTAATGCAAGAGAGAAGGGCAGAGTCAAGGATGGGAACATGACTTATGGGAATTATGGGAATAAACAAGCTGAGGCTGAAAGAATTCGGAAAGGAGACAAAGAAAAGCAAATGTAAATGCTCAGTGAGAAGATAAGCCAGCCCAGAGCTTATCTGTTGCTATGCAGAGGCCTGAACTAGCACCTCACCCTTATTTAAAGCAATCCACACACTCAGTCTCTTTCCGTGGGACCCACAGACAAGGAAACACTCCACAACCCCCCAATTTGTACTTGGCCAATGCAATACTTGTGCTCCATGAAGGACATAGTTCCAGAAACTCTCAACTGTGTGTCACAGCAAGCAGCATCTCACAGGACCAGGAGCTACAAGAACTCCAAGCTTATTCCAGAAAGGAGAAAATTCCAGGAGCAATACTTTTTTCAAGTACTCGTTCTGTGAACCATGAGATTAAGCCATGACACCATCTGTATCTTAAGAAACAAACAGGCTCTAGGAAAGATTTCCAAACTCTACCCTGCATCCACAGAAATAAGTTGCAGGTGCCAGTTTCAGTATGTTACACACATAATGATGGAGCCTGTAAATGTAATTTTACTCCAGCTGTAAAATAAGAGATGATTATTTCTACCCACAGATATAAGTACCACAAATTTTGGTGGTACCTTTGCCTTAAAACTTTAATCAGTCACTTGATCCACACACTGCAGATGCCCAACTACACTCATCCTAGCTGAACTCCAATGGCTTCAATCAGTAGGAAAAAAAAAATTTAAAAAGAAGTTATAACGGCAACTTGATCATCAAATGAAAAACAAACAAAACACCAAACCAAAGGAAAATCCTGCTGACAAACAGCTCTGTTAAAATTCAGGCTAGTACAAGCAAAGGGGATATTGAAGGCAAAAAGATATAAGGAGGATAAGGTAATTATTATGAGCTGACCACACACATCATTAATATTGTGTTCAGGAAAAATGAGGCAATAGCCAATTGCTTGGAATGCTGAGGGACAAGGAAATTTCAGTGAAACAAGCACCTGAAGGAAGGGCTCTTTTATTTGTTAATGGGAAAAACAAGCATGCAGAGTTCCTTTAGTGAAACAATCAGTGTATTTCTAGATGAATTACCCCAAAGTGGGCTTTGCACCACTGCAACCAACTGCCATAAAACAACCCATTTGTAAAACACACAATTACTTAGCACTATGAAGAAGCATCTAAAATGACATGGAAATTGCAGGCAGCAAGAGCTGAGTGCTTGGAATGAGACATACACCTGGATATCAGGAGAGACACCTCCAAAATACCTTGAAAGCAGCAACAAAATCAACTCAGACACGCCGAGCTGAGCACTGTGACCTTGTCTACAACAACAGAAACTTCTAAGCAGCAACCTAGGAATGCTCTGATTCCCTCAGCACACTTGAAAACGCCTCCTAGCTACACATAAAAAGGAATCCCTCTGCAAACAGCACCTGTGCACACTGAAATACTAAAGATATTTGATATGAACGGGGTTAAATGTTATTTCAGTCCATGCTTATTCTGTCCTGCCATGGACAAAGGTTGCTGATGTGAAAGCAGAAAGTTCAAACAGACTTTTGCCATTGCCACAAAATGCTCAAGGCATTCCAAAAAGCTCCTGTCACCCATTTCTACTGGGGATTACAACAGGAGCAGGGTGTGAAGTTCCCAGAGAGCGCAATTGAGCAAAAAAGGTGGCTACAATTCAGAGAGCTGTTGGGAATGAATTAACTCTACCCCAGGAGTTCCTTCAGGAGTGGTTTGATTGTCCTGAGCAGCAGCCTTCCCCACTTGTGGGCAATAGGCAACTGAAAAACCAAGCCCATCATCAGGATACTTAAATTTATTAGAAAGGGGGCTAAAGCTCCCCTGAAAAAAAACAAAGATATCAACATGTATAGAACAACATCACAGTACAGGGCTCTATTATACACACAGCCTGGAATATTGAACACAAGTGGGTCCTCTAAAGGAAAGACTGTGATTTCCACCCATTCAATGCTGCCTTGGCCATCTCCAAGGGTCAGAAATCCTTTTCTCACACTGCAGAAGACCTCAGTCTCCTTCCCAACTCTCATTCATGCTGTAGTTCTTCCTTCCAGCTTTCCCATGCTGAAAAACCAAGGACTCACTTTACAGCATCAGGTTTCTCATGTGCAGAGGACGCAAGGCTGGCACCCAAGGCAGTGCAGCTGGGGGAGTTTCCTGCCCTTTTCCTTTCCTTTTCTTTTGGCATAGCTTGGTAAACTCAGTGAAAAACCAGGTCCCTCAACAATGAAGAACTTCAATGACTTGCAGCAAAAAGGCCACCAGTGTGTGCAGCAGAAGATGGGAACAACGTGGCTCTTGTTGGACTCTGGCACACCATGACTACTGGCAGTGGCTACAGCTCCTATAGTCCTAAAGAATTAGGGGTTTGTTGTTACCAAAGGCTGCCCCTCTTTGGAACATCAAGCCAAACACGAGGTCTGGAGATGTTCCTCAACACTGCTCTCCTGCACCAGCAGCCCCTCAGCTCCCTGCAGCCACTGGGATTTAAAACCCACTGCTGTGCAATGGGGAACAGACACCCCTGAAGCTAGTTAAGAAACACATCTGTAAAATAAAACAAATGGATGCCAGAGGAAAGAAAAAACCTGGAACGGTTGCAGTGCCCTCTCCACCTTTTGCCAACCAAAATGCCAGCAAAGCTCCTGCTGCCCTCGACAATGTCCCTTCATGCTCCTGCCGTGTCTGTTTGCCGTGGTCTCCTCACATCCACACTGCTGCCTACAATGAAACGTGTTGGTACTCAACAGATGTCACAGAGAGCTGCTTGCCCTGGCACATGCAGAGACCTTGATCTTTACGGATGCCCCGACACTTGTGTAACCAAGTCAAGCTGACGGGAGACGCACCAGCCTCGAGAGAGGCCCTCCCTCTGGAATGGGGAGGGTGCGAGACGGGCTGTGGATGAAGTTTCAGGTATAAAGTTTGGGTTTAGCAACAGATGGGGTACGCCATGAGCTGTGTCTGACCTCAGAAGCAGCGCTCTGAGGAAACTGTGATAAGCCACGAGCTGTGTCCGGCCACAGCAGCAACTGAAGGAACGGTGGTGACATGCCCTCAGCTGTCAGGCGCCGGCGGGAGCTCCTCTCGGGAGCTATCCCGCGGACCGAGGGCTCCCCGCAGGGAACCACAGTAGCAGCAAGCGATCTGGGCCAAGGCACAGCAGGGACTCGGACAGAAATGAAGCCGCTTCGGCGATGAACCCCAACAGGACCGAGCCCCGGCCCGGGCGCAGTGCGTGGCCACCTCTCCCCTCGGAACTGCCACAGTCCCCAGGGGGAGGGAGCGGGCGGGGGCGGGTAGCGCGAGCGCTGCAAGGCTCCAAGGCCATTGGCTGCTGCCGCCGTCCATCACAGCAACATCACCAATAGCAACGCGACGCTGCGCGGGGCTAAAGGCGGGTGCGCTCGGCCCCGCCTGGGCCAATCGCGTGGGAGAAGGTGGGCGGCGCCCCCGCCGAGCCGCGAAGAAGGGGGGGCCAAGATGGCGGCAATGGGGGGGCCCGGCTGATACGGCGCTGCCCGTTCCCCGTTCCCGGGCGGTCGCCGCCGCTGCCCCCTCCTCGGCGAGGGATCGCGGGCCGCTCTCGCCGCACGGAGACGGAGCGGATACGCGGGAGAGGCCCGCAGGCTGCGGCGCACCGGCCTCCCCCAGCTCCTTCCCGCCCGCCCGGTCACCTTCCCGCGACCCCGGCGCGGGGGTGTGTGAGGGAGGAGAGACCCCTGAAGGAAGGTGTCGCGGCCTCCCGCGCAGAGCTTTACCTGGCCGGCTCAGCGCGCCGCCGCCGCGGCTTCTCCACCGTTGCCGCCGCCTCCTTTTGGGGGGAATTTTTGTTTTTGTTTTTCTTTTTCGGTTTTTTTTCTTTTCCTTTTTTTTTTTTTTTTTTTTTTTTTTTTTTTTTTTTTTTTTTTTTTTTTTTTTAATTCTCTCCGCCTCCCCCTCCCCTCCCCCCTGGGGCGGACGGGCTCACCCAGCCGGCGGCGGGAGGGGAGGGCACAAGATGTCGGCTCCGTCCGTTCCGGCTACCGCCGCCTCCTCAGCGCCGCCTCCTCATTGCCGCTGCCGCCGCTGCTCCCGCCGCTGCTCCCGCCGCTGCCGCTCCGGCCCCGGTGCCGCTTCGCCCCCCACCACCCTCACCTCCCCCCCGCTCCCCCCCGGGGCTCCAGCGCCCCCGACGCTCTCGGTGCTGTGGAGGCGGGGTGGGGGGGAGCAGGGGACACACGCTCAAGATGGAGGCGGCGGCGCGGGCCGGCCGAGCGGCGGGGAGAGGCGGCAGCCAGCGGCCAGGCGGGGGAGGGGGCTCCGCGCTCCGCTCCCCCCGCGGGCAGGCACCGCCCGCCCCTCCCCGGTGCCTTCCCACACCCGGGCCGCGCCGAGCGGGAGGCCCCCGGGGGCTGGTGGTGACGGGAGGGCGGGGGGGGGTCCCACCGCGCTGCCCTCATGGCTTAGGCGGGGGCCGCTGCTGCCCGTGTCCCCCTCCGCGGCTGACAAGGCAGCCCCGGGGAGCCGCGGCGTCCCGGCTGCCGGTGCGGGTTACCCCTGCGCCTCGCCTGCCCCCCGCGTCATCCGCGGGTTAGGGGTATGGGAGCTCGGGCACAGCCGTGCGGGCCCATCCCGGGCTGGTACCTTACAGCCGCGAGCCGTCAGGAAATGAGGTGGGATTTTTGTCCCAGGCTCATTTGGGGTGTCTTCGTTTTGCAGCCCCCTTTTTTTGCAGGAGGCGTAGGGTCCCAGGAAACGCCGTGGAGCATTGCCAGGTGCCAGAGTCCAACCCGGCTACACTCCCAGAGAACCTTTGCCTGCCACAGTTAGTCTAAACAAGCAACATCAAACAAACCATGTAAATAGTAAGAGCCTGTATTTATTTTGTAGACCAATATTTCGGGTCCAGATGGCCTCTTCACATGCAGAGGTGTGACAGGCTGGAGGGACAGTGAGAGAGGAACTGAGGGGATTGAACAAGGAAGAAGTTAGCAACTGAGATAAGAATTGAGATAGGAATTGCAGAGGCTCCCACACTTACTTTTTATAGAACATGCCACATAGTTGAGCATATGTGTGTTCCACCACCCACTCTGTGCAGAATATTGCATAATATCACCATCTGAATTTATAGAATTAACTGTTTTAGAAGGAAGCAATGAATGCTGTTTTCCCTCATTTACAGTCCAACTGGAGATCTTTTGTCTCTTAACGTATGTTAACCACAGAATCTGAGAGCAGACAGTCTGTGGCAGTCTGTTTTGCAAAGTACTCAGGTTGGACCAGAGCTCCTTGCAGCTTTAAAAGGAAAGAGAAACATGTTACTTACTGCTGAACAGTCTTTGCATATCACCTTTGAAGTATATACTGTGTATATATGGTGCATACTTTTTTACAGATCTATTTACATATCAAAACTTGAAATAATAATCTAGTCTTGCATGAAAAATAACATATTAAAGATTTAGACATAAAGTCCCAGTACTCTCACTGATTTACAAAGGATCTCACCCTCAAAAGAACAGCTGTATAACAGTATGGTCCTAGCCATGAGGGGTAAAACAAACCCTAAAACAATCTATAGCTGAATTTGCTTCCTGGTTAAACAGTAAATAAAATAATTTCAATAATTGATGAGCAACTTCAAAGGCTGAGAGAACTGAGTTTATTGAAAAAGAGAAGCTTTGGGGTGACCTAATTGCAGCCCTTCAGTACCTGAAAGGAGCCAGCAATAAGGATGAAGAGAGGCTTTTTACAAGAGCATGTAGGGACAGGGCAAGGGGGAATGGTTTCACACTAGAAGAGAGAAGGTTTAGATTAGGTAATAGAAAAAAATTCTTTACTGTGACAGCTGGTGAGGCACTGGAACAGGTTGTCCAGGGAAGCTGTGGCTGCCACATTCCTGGAATTGTTCAAGGCCAGGTTGGATGGAGCTCTGAGTAACCTGCTCTAGTGAAAGGTGTCCCACAGGAGGGGAATGCAAACAGATGTTAAGTCCCTTCCAACCCAGACCATTCTGTGATTTTCTTTCTTTATGAGGGAATTTTAACTGGGTTTTACTGAATTTTTTTTCACTTTTTTTTTTTTAATAAGACCAAAGAGTTTTGCAAACTCTTTCATTTTTGACCTCAGTTTTGAAACTTTATACTCATAAATTTGCACTGAATTAGCTTATTATAATCATATTAGATTTTCTATTAAGAACAGTGGGATGTCTTGTGCACAGAGATGTCCAGACATCTCTGATGACTGAAGGCCATGTCTTACAACATCAAAACAAGTTAGTCATCCTTTAGTTTTATATCAAAGCTGTGGAACTAACATGTTATTTGAAAAAAACATTCTGAACTTCTCTCAGATCCCAGAGGCACAGCTTAATTCAATTTCTTCGCTGTCCCAGTTTTAAAAGGGTGCAAGTGCAAAATTAGTGATGTTGCTTCAAATGAAAGCAGCAGCCAGAACACCTCAGAGTTGGGCACCTTCATTCATATTACAATTTTCTCCATGTTTATCCAAGCATATAAGACATACTTTAAAAGGGAAGAGAATTATAATGTAGAATTGAGAGCTGACCTTTTTCTTTGTTGATTTTTTAAGCCTCAGAACTGAGTTATGTTTGTATCTCTCTTCAGCTGTTTGTTCTGCTGCTGTTTTCTTCAGAATTGCTGAAATTAGAGCAATTGCTGAACAGGTCCCTTGTGCATTAAAGGTTAAAACCTGATATCTCAAAAGTGATAAGCCTCAGTTGCCATGTATTTTCACTGGAATTTTATATATATTTTTAATCCTCTTCAGCCTCACTAACATCAGAGAGGTTACACAAGCACCCAGCACTACCTTCTCAGTGGTCCTTATTTTTTAATCTCAATGTCCTCTAATTTTAAAACATTTTTTCTCAGTTAAAGTGTTCCTGATGACAGATCTGAAATGGTGGTTTATGGCAGGAGAATTTTTATTTTTCCATCCAAACTTGGCTAAAAGAAGTTAGCTCAATTTCATGTAACAGGAAATCAATGAGGGTTGCAGATATAATATACTAACCCTCCAGGATTATTTAATGGAGTGCATTCCAACAAAAAAGGAGAGCTGACTGAATCAGCTATGAGCCAGCACCAGCTGAACATCATATTAAAAGCTGTGTAAGCTCATGTACTCAGAAAATGGCCTTGTAGAGAGAAATCAGGCAAAATATCCCCTAAATCACATTCACCTGGAAACACTGATATTTTCAGTGTAGATTTGGACTAGATGATCTTAATGGCCTTTTCCAACCTGAATGATTCTATGATAAAGACAATTAGAGCAGCGAGTGTCCATCTTTTGGGGGGTGAAGGCAAATTAGTACTGGCTATTCTGGTCTTGATTCAACCTTTCATGTCTTGTTTCCCTCAGCTGTGAAAAGAAAAACAGCCATGATCACGTTTCCAGCCAACACTCTGCTGACCCATGATACAGGAAAAATGCAGAGGATTAGGAACGCTTTCCTTGGTTGCTCAGGCAACAGCAAGACATGGGAATATGAAAAGGTATTACCATCCTTTGTACAGCATCTCACTAGAGTTCTCAGATGTGTTTATGGTTTTCTATGTTTTTCTTCTTTCCCATTATCACATAGTTAAAACGTGAACATTATTTGTTTAGTCTGCTACCTAAAATGTGAAAATGTCAAATATGAAAACAGATGATCTGGTTTTTTTTTTCCTAGAGGATAAAAAAAGTAGTTTTCTAAGAGGCTGTGGAAATTTTAAAAATTGTGAACTGAAGGGTTTCTAGGTGGTATCCAAAATACATCTACTATTATCTCTCATTTAAAAAAAAAATCTAATTTTGTGTCATCTCTTAAAAAAAAATCATTCCTTCATCTGCTTTTTCTTTCCTACTTAAAAGTGCAAGTACCTAACAAATATGCCCCATAAAGTTGCAACTTCACAGACCTAATTAACTGTCAAAATAAACTTACAGAGAAAGATTGTTTCTGAAGCCTTTATTTTTGAAATTAAAAAAAGATGCTAGGAAAACAGAAATGAATGTAAGACTAGCAAGTAAATAGTATTCCAAGTTAGACATCTGTATGTTATCTGAGACAGGCACAAAAATTCCATCCATATATCCCTGTGAATTTTTATTATACAAACTCAATACAAACAGCAAACATTTTTTTGGCTGGTCTGATTTATGAAATTTTGGACCACTCAATGGCTGAGGGATTTTTATCACTTGGTTTTGTATTTTTAACTATGCTAACTATACTTGTAATGAAAGGAATGTCCATGAATTATGTGTCAGTGTGAGTCATCCACCAGGCACTGCCTGCACCTCTGCATGAGGTAATTTCTGCTTTGACTCACAGTGTCTGTCAGGGTCACACACCCCCTCTCTGTTCTGCTGCTGGTTTTGGAGGATTCCAGCCTTGGCCTGAGTCACTGGCTCTGTCAAGTAGGTATTTTTCAAACTCCTTTCAGGAAATGTCAGTAGGATTTCCCCCCACCTCTCCCTTGTAGCTCATTGCTGTTCATTGGAACACGTCCTCGGGTGCTGTAGGAGCATTGGGATGGTTGGTCTGTACAGATACTCCTTCCACTACCAACCTGCTACATTTTCTACTGTCTATTTTGAGTTCTTGGAAGATACATATCACAAAAAACAAATAAACATACACCTCCAGGCTTCCTGGGCTTACGGAGCACCTGCTCCCCACATTTGTTGGGGTATTGGGTAATCTTTTTGCACAGTGTTCTGTCACTGTATGGGGTTGGTGGGTGAATGAATGAAACCAGAACATGGAGCCCACACAGCAGCTGTTGGGATTGCTCTTGCAATTTCAGAGCATTCAGGGTAAACCTACTGAGAAACCCAGAAACACAGTCCCTGAAACTGGATGTATACTCAGCAGAAAGCCTGATGCTGAAGAGCCTTTCTGTGCCATCCCTAAAACAAGGGAGATTGATGTTCGCAAATCTATGTACCCTACTCAGTTATGCTCACAATTGTTCTTCTCACACCTATTTGTATCACGTGTCCCCAGTGCCTCATCATGCTTGTCCTCTGCTCAGACAGACAATTCCCAAAGGGCATTTTATATTATTCTTTAAAACTCTCCAAGTCCCTTTTTTAACTACCAGGAGACTGCTCACTACATTCCTTTATCATGAAGATGTTTTCTCCCTCAGCCATCATTACTGAGACAGAAAACTTCAGGTCTGCCTATCCCTGTTTGAAGAAGGGCAAGATGATTAAGGAACACCCTGCATTCCCATTTACAATGGTTTGAGTTCTGTCTGAATGGGGTTTTTTGCCTTAACAGATGACTTTGACTTTAGAGATGACTTTTGAAAGAAAGCTCTCTGCTCTAAAGGTCTCCATAGATGTACTCAAATTTGTCTACAAGATTGGGCTTTTAAGACTTCTCTGCCTGTGTCCAGGGTTGCATATAGTCAAGAGGGCAGCCTGCTTCACCCACAGCCCTGAAACACTCCCTGTGCACTCACTCACCTGGACAGTGACCCTCCACTGCAAAGCACCAAGTCTCATTTTACCCTGGTTCAGGCAGCTGTAAAGATCTGCAGCTCTCTGAGATGTTAATGGCAGCAGCAGAGAGCTTCTCTCCAACCTCTGTTCAGATTATGCACATGGCAGCCAAGTCAGATTCAAAAGGACACCATTCCAGCTGCAGTTTGATAGATGCAGCTAGAACTCCCATCTGCTATTCAAGGAAAATGAAGGTTGTTCCTTAGCAAGAGAAAAGGATGAAGGCTAAATCTCATCAAGCTGTGTTTTTCAGGACACAGTCAGCAGAACATTACTGCATATCCCCCAGCCTAGCTCTTTACAAAAGAGTGCTGCATAAGAAAACATTGAATTTCCAGGGAATTGAGGACACATCACAACAGTTCTGTGCTCGCTGTCCCTACCCAAGAGAGGAGGGAAGCAAAGGGCTTGTACATGACCCAGACAGATACGAGCCAAGAGAAACCTCATCTTATCATCATGGACCATCTGTGCAGCTCCAGCAGGCAAACATCAACACCATCCTATCAAGAAGCTGCAGTTACTGCAGGGTTATGCCCAGTGCTGCATGCCATGAGCTCAACAGGGAGGCAGCCAAGCAACATGACATCACTGTGTCCAGTTCCCAGTGGAGAAGAGAGATCAGAAAATCCTGGAAATGTTGCAGTTTTCCCTTACTTGTGGTCTGTACAGCAACACTGAACATAACTTAAGAAGAAAATCAGAGAGTACTGAAAACAACCTGGCTAAATAAAACCAAAATAAGTCAGCAGCTACAGAAGAGGGGGGGAGTTGAGGATCACTGTATGTGTTACTGAGGTCAAATACCTTCTCAATACTTTTCTCTAGTCCTGGGGACTCTGTGCTCTGAGCTCTGATACAGAGGAAGCTCTTGGCACATATCCCTTGGGATGGACTTTGGAATGATTGGCTGAACCTGCCTGATCACCATAGGGAAGAAGGTGTTGCAGTCCAAAGGTGTTACCACAACGAGCAGCTGTGCCTGCCCTATCAAGTGTCTGTGTTGATAAGCCGTGGATCTGCAGATACTCCAGTTTCAGCACAGGCTGGAAAACTTCCTGCAGATCCACATTCAAACTAACTTGTGCAGCTTCTTGGGATCCCAGTCTGTCACTGTGAGGAGTGACCTTGAATTCCCAGGCTGTGTTTGCTGCCTGCAGTGAGGAGGGGACAACACCAATCAAATCCAAGGAATGAAATAAGCAGGGGAAAAATAAAATAAAGAGGCAGTGGCTCTTTGGAGGGGAAGCATCTGAGCAGAATTGTGTGTAGAGGATGAGAAGAGTTTGTAGCTGCTCTGAGCACAGGCTGATCCCCTGGTGCCCTGGAGCTGACACCATCCCAGCAGCCTTGCTCTGCTGGGTGCTCTGTGACTGCTCAGGGAAGCAGAACACAGCCAGAGTGAGATTGGTTAAGGTCTTGTTATGCTGAAATTCAATATTTCTGATCCTTTTGCTTACGACTCACTTTCCAGGCAATTCTATCTTTCTCTTTACCTCATCCATAATTAGTGTACTAAATCCTATGCTTGAAAAGACTAATGAGGAAGAATGAAACCTCTGCTATTTTAGGTGGACAAATACAGGGAAAAAAAAAAAAAGAAACACCAGGTAAAATTCTCCCACTTAAAGTTTCAATAAGAATATATTTGTCTTTTATGTTGAAAACTGTCTGGGGTGCTTCCCCTTTAGTAGAACAAAGTCCATTGCCCACAGCATGGCATCATCCTTGTGTTGGCACATGAAGAGAGGTCCCACAGGCCAAAAGTTGGCCACCAGCAATGCAGTGTGGAATGAATTTGATGTCATCAAGAACTGAGTCCCAGCCACAGCTGCACGCTATAATGACATCCCACTTCGCTTCTTTGAATCTTTCCGTGCAATGGGACTGAAGGTCAAGATCTCCTTGTAAATGTGCTCTTGAAAAACAGAACAAAATAACTATGAATGTGTGATTTTAGGGACACAAATAAAAGTTGGAGTGTAGGATGTGCAGAAAAAGTCATTCAGTGGCAGCTGAAAGAGACAAATGAGAGAGACAAAAAAGTCTGTCTGAAGAGCTGGAGGGATCTTTGCTGAATGCATAAAAACAAGAGATGTGTGCACTACCATTGAGGCATCATCAGGCAATCACAGCCTTAGCATTTGTACAGGAGAAAGAGGGGTAGGAAAGTCCCATGCTAGACAGGAACCTCAAAGAAAATAAACTTCTTACTTTTCCATTCCTCTATTGAAAGCTTTTCATGTTCCAGAGAATCATCGTAGGAGTGTTGTGCCTCTGTCTCCTCCTCGATATCTCGGAACTGGTCGAAGTAGGGGTGAGCCAAGGCCTCTGTTGCTGTAAGGCGCTTTTCCACATCCAGCTGCAACATCTTGTCAAGCAGGTCCACAGCTGCAGAGGATGGGAACAGCACTAAGCAAGGTGCAGGGGAGCACAGGCACCCTGTGCATGAACCCTGCAACTGTGGCACTGGTGTTTCCAGTGTTTCATCTGCAGACCTGAACACTGAAGGGATTCCTCAGCCTGGCCAAGGCAGCAAGGAGCTCCCACCAGTGGAGATGCAAAGTCTGCCCAACAGCAGCCTCAGGGAGCTCTTACTAATAGAAGTGAAATTGTGCAGAAATGACAAATTAGACTTGAATAAGCCTTGCTGCACAGACTGGCTTGCAGAAACATGAGGAGTAAGCCAGTAACCTCAAGATATTTTTCAGTTTTAATAATTTGCTTTCATTCAGAGCCCTGCATCTCAAATTAACATGAGTAATCTGTATAGAAACCTATACACCTCTGGTAAACTCAGATGCCGACTAGTCTGTCAGCCCCATTTCCACTTGGTTTTAACATTTTAAGACTTTCTTCCATTCAGTTTCTAGAAGAGTTTTGGTTGCGCTCACCTCTAACCTACCTGGGAAGAGAGCTCTTTCCAAGAGATTAATTCTTACCCTGAGAATTTCACACCAGCTGTTTGTTAAATATTGGCTAGATCCAGGTATTCAACAAACAGGATCTATATTGTACTTAAAAATAATAATTAAAAAAAAATATAAATGGCCAATAACAGCAGAACATAGCCATTGTAATGCCAATAAAAGATAATTCTGCTTTTGATACGTATCTGTTAATTGATACATGTTTTTCCTGAGGAAGGGCAGGGGCAAAACTGCATGGGAAAAAAAGTAGCAGGAAATTATGAGAAGGAGAAATAAAGTTAGGGCTGTGGCAACTAGCTTGTCTCCTTTCCAGCTGTGAAAACTCATGAGAAATGCTGGAGATTACTTACCCTGAGGATTTGCTTTAGGGAAAAGCACAGACAAATCCTTCTTGGGGATTTTAGGAAGGGACTTGATATAACTCTTTGCCTGAAAGAGTAAGGAGAGCACAGTTACTGCACGTGGACAGGTCTGGAACACAGCTCTCAGTCTCATGGCTCCCTGAGCAAAGGCAAATGCAGAGAGGAGCAAAGCATCCCAGATGTCCCATTTCAGCAAGCACTTTACAAGGAACTATTTTTATCGGTCAAGACAGAGAAATACTTCTGTTTAAGAGGCAAGCTGGAGAACAGAGAAGGTTGGTGGTTTGCTGGGGCATCAGGCACCTCACGTGGGAGTCCCTGCCAAACACAGCCGTTCCCAAAGCAGCACCAGGTCCATCAGATCTGCACCAGCACAGAGAAATGCCTTCCTTGCCCAGGGGAAAAGGCTGCTGCTGCACTTCCCTGCTGCTGCAGAGGCAGCACCTCTCCCATGCCAAACACAAGTCAGCCTCTTCCCCTGACACCTCTGCCAGCAGGACCCAAATCCACAGGGAACTTCCTTACTGCTTTGTCCTCCAGCTTCTCCAAGAAGTCCTCTCCTGGGTGCCCTGTTACTTTCAGGATCTGGGTCAGTTGATCCAGGTCTGGCAAACTGTGTTAAAGATCCAAAGACCCTTTGAGGAGCAAACCCTGCACACCCCCACCACAGCTCAGCCTGCGAGAGTACAATTAGCTCATGGCACAAACCCACCACAGTCACACAAGTAGAGATTCATTAGACTGGCAAAAAGAGCTCCAAGTCTTTCTTGCTGGCATGGCATTTCCATCAACAGATCATTTTTCTGGCACAACTATGCCAGGACACATCCATGGGCTGGGAAGGATATGCAAAGCTTTGGGAATGGAGCTATGGCCACCCAAGGTTGAACAGCTGCTGAAGAACCATGCCAGCACAAAGGTGTATTTCTGAGGCCCCCTTCTGTTTTCCTCCCAAAAATTGGTCCTTGTGATTACCTCCTGATAAACCAGATTGACATTTGTTTTTCTCAGTAGCCTCATTCATAAAAACTCTCCCACACCCCCCAAGAATTATTGCTCTGCTCAGGGAAAAGGTTCAGCTTGAAAGGATACAATCTCTTCCTTTAAAGAGTGTTTTCCCAGTCAGCATTTCTGCCATGATACAGCCAATAGACCAGATATCCACTGTTCAGAGAGAAAAAGGAGGGAGTAGGGAAAAGGAAGAAAAAAATACAAAGAAGAATTAAAAAGGCCGCAGTGGTTGCTGGGGCTGTCGCTTTTGCTGTTGCTTGCAGCAAGTAGTGATTTAAATTTCACTCCCTCCCACCCTCCTCTGTTCTTTCTATGCTGCTAAAATCTCTGCTTTCATCATTTCCTGCAAGCTCCAGCCCTGGGAGTTGTGCAACACCTCTGGGACCTGCTCTGCTCCAGGAACACTGATGATAAAGAGGAAAAACAACTGGACAATTCTGTGAGATTGGAGCCAGCAGGATCCCCCAGCTTGTCACCAGGGAGTCACACTGCTGGGCAGGGCTGCTCACCTGTCTGGTTGTAATGCATCCAGTTCAGGATGACTTCTGGGGCTCTGTACCACCGTGTGACCACGTAGCCAGTCATCTCAGCATCAGCCTGTCTGGCCAAGCCAAAATCCAAGATCTGCAGTGCCAAAGGAAGAATAAGGAGAGGGGAAGGCAGGAGAGAAAAAAGAAATCCTATGGGCAAGTAAGACTCTAGTTCTAAGAAAAAATGGAGTAGCTCCAATCAGATAGTAACAAAACTCCAACTACACCACAGATACCCATGGGATGGTTCAAAGAATTAATATGTCTTAATTCCACTGTAAATTGCAAGCCAGCTGCAAACCCTGTTGTCATGAGAAGACCCTGCTGAAAGGATCAGTGCTTTGTGCTCCCTGGAAGGTCACTGCCTCTCTTGAAGCTTAAGTTTGGAGTCAATGTGCTTTATTGGAGTTGCTCTGTGACCTGGTGGTGAAGGCACGCTCCCAGGCACGCTCACAACTCACCCTTTCCTATAAGAACACCTTGCAGGTGACACAGCATGGCCTCTCTCTCAATGCTGAAGATGAGCAAGCTTGACCCAACCTTTATGGGCAGCAGAGCCACTCCCTGAAACATACATTACAAAAAATGCATGCTGGAGCACCACACCAGCCAGTGGCAAGCAAACCCTTCAGAGCAACCCTGAAAATGACTGTCTGGAATCACAGCCACAATGCCCATGAGAACCAAAGGGTAACTGCAGCTGAATCCAGTTACCCTTCAGGGATCATTCACCTGCTGCAAGTATTGCTCAGCAGTGCTGAATTTCTCTAGGAAGTCATTACCCACTGCCATCCCTGAGGATTACAGTGACAGAAGGCTCATTTGAAGTCTTGTGTCCTGATTCAGCAAGTGACATCAGCAGGGGAGTATTTCCCACTGCTGCAGCCGCCAAGGAACACAACGCCTGGAATGGAGGCTTGGGAGGGAAGAGGAAACATGACAGTGCCAATTTCCTGCTGGCAGAGCAGTTCCTCCACGAGCTGATGTGCTGCAAAGTGTTGCTTTGCCACCTACCTTCAGCTGGCAGTCTTCATTCACAGCCAGGTTACTTGGCTTCAGGTCCTACAACAGACAGGAGCAGAAAAATGGGATGTTTCAGGTTGTAACACATCAACTCTCAATTGAACCTCTCTTGCCTTTGATGTGGTCCTATAACACCCCACGTTCAGTATCAATTCAGCAATTGACTGAATAAACCATGTACAGCTTTAGATTACTGTTTGATTCTTTTCTGAAACAGTTTTAATTCAAAAAGCATCATAAAATGCTTCTCAGCTCATCAGAAAATACAGCATTTTCTCAAAATGCTGCACAAATGAGCAAATCCAAACATACATAGGGTGTAGGATGGAAAAGAGAGCAGACAGAATGGAGAATTAGAGCAGGCAATGCTATTAGTGAAATTATAGTTAGGAATTTATTAACTTTACGCTGTGCTTCTTCAGACAAAAATCAGAATAAGAGCACACATGAACTTACCCTGTGGACGATGCCAGCTGAATGAATATACTGCAATAAAAGAGGAGCCACAATGTGATCACCAGCAGACATTTTCTGTTCTCCAACAGAGAAACAAGAGCTACAAACAAGAACTTGCTGAGAACAAACCTGCAGCCTTCTACATGTCCCTGGTCCCTAGGGCAGCAGTTTGAAAAGAAATTTCTGCCCCAAATTACTGACAGTATTTACAATGCTATTGCCAGTCTGAAGAAAATGCATAGAGCAGAGGAGGAGGGATGAAGCAATAGTTCCTTAGAGCAAGTACAACAACAGCTTCAAACTATCAAAATCATCAAGGTCACAGCAGATGACATGAGAACATGGTTATTTTGGATGTTCAAAAAAATAATCTCAGTTCAAAAACATAAAATTGCAAAAACTGACTACAGGGTTTTTAGCACACCAGTCAAACCTTCTGTGTGTTCTTTCCCCCTTTATTTAAACTCAAGGTAGCAGTGACCTGGGGGAGGTGTGATTTAGGTGGAACCCACTGATGCCTGTAAGCCACTGCTGTGATTCCAGGTGAAGGATGTGAGAGGACAGCTGGAAAGCTCTGTCTCTACATCCCAGACTTTGCAGTGATTGCTTTCAGCTCCCTCAAAGCCAGTTACAGAAACATATTCCTTCCTTATGCTCCTGAATAGAAAATCATTCCCTCTGTGTTCTCCCCTGAGAACCTCTGTGACAGGTTCAGAGATGCTCCTGCTACTGCCAGTGTCTCCCTCTCTGTGCAGAGTTTTCTGAGGGTTTGGGCAAGGCAAAGAGAGAAGCAGGTGCTGCCGTGGAAAAACCATCCCAAGGCCTGTGGCTGCTGATTGTTTTGATACCCCACTGACTGATGTGAGCAGATACTCATTTTATTGATGTGTGCTGGAACAGGAATGGTTCAACAGCCAATACCTGTTCTGAGGGGATGCCATGAACTCCCCACATCCTCCTGTACAGTACTGGAGGGGAGTTTAATTAGGGTCAACCCAGAGGTGACACAGAGAGGAGACAGGGAGTCACTAAACTCCTCCAGACCCACCTACCTTCAGCCCTTTCAGCATTTGGTAGACCAGGTACTGGATCTTTTCGTCACTGAATTCATGTCCCATGATCTTTTGTAAATCTGTCCGCATGTATGGCATCACCAGGTAGCTAAAAGGCAGTAAGACAAGGCCCTGAGTCTGGAAGAAAAATGCAGGGGACCAGGCTAGCCTTGTTCTCACTTGGTTTGGTTTTTCTGGCTGTGTAACTCACTGTAAGGAAGATGAGTTGTTGTGACAGTGTTCCTGGCTAACTAGCACATCCTGCAAAGAAGCTGGAATTTCAACCTGTTCTGAAAATTGCTCTCTTTCTCCTCCCCTGAAATCATATATCTGATGTCAAGTAAGGGCAAGGATCTTCAGGATCCTGAATCAGTTTAGACCTCAAGTGAAGTTCAATTTTGGACAGCCTTTCAGCACCTGGGAGCTGAAACATCTTACACAGCAAAGCAGCTGCATTGACTCCCAATTTTTTTATTGTAATGTTCTCCAGCCCTGCCTCAGAGACAACATCCAGCTTTCTTCAGTACCTGCCTGCTGAGGCTCTTAATTAATTGATGGTCTTCCTGCAGGAACTGCTCTGAGAACCTTCAAATGCTCTTCCTGCAGGCTGCTAACACTCAGCCATCAGCCAAACCCCAAACCCAGGCACACTGCTCATCTGCAGTGATGGGGAAGGGAAAAGGACTTGTCCAATCTGACCATGAACATGGAGGGAAAATGCCAAAAAAATTAATTGAGAAGAACCAGAATCAAGAGGAAAAGAAGGACAGATCTTCAAATTCTAAATATAATTGCCCTGAGGCCTGATGAGCAATACTTCTCCCATTTTGAGTGCAGCCCCTTAGCTCAGCAGTCACACAGTGGATCACCCTAGTGTGATGCACCATGGAATGTAACACATCCTCATTGCACAGGTTGGTCTGTGGTGCTGTGGTGTCCCAGCTGTGAGCAGGGCTGGGATCTGGTTACGTGTTCTGGGTGTGTCAGCCACGGGAGCTGATGTGTGCCCTTGGTTCTCTGCGTTATTTGGGGATGCCTGGATTCTAGTCTGGTCCCTTTGCATCTCAACCCTCTCTGTAATGCTGCTGCTAAGACACAGCTGCCTTGGAAAATAGTTAAGTCCACACAGAGCAAACAACTCCAGACTTACAAGTCCTGGAACCCCTGGTAGGAAGCAGTGGAGGTGAAGACATCAAGCAGCCCAATGACCTGAGGAAGGAGAGAAGCCCACATTTAAGTCTGGAAAGCATTTGCTCTGCACATGGCTCTCATCAGCTCCCCACTGGCACATGCACATGGGTGAACACAGAGAATTCCATCTGGGGAACCCAGGGACTCCTCACTGATGCTGCACAAATGTTTTCCCTCTTACTAATACCTGGGCTCACCCATTCCACACCTGCTCCAGCCTGGGCACAGCAAACAGGTCACAGGTAAACCCTGAGACCACCTGCACATATCAAATGTCAATTAAAACAGGCAATGCCACCAAAAAGGACTTGCTCCCAGGTGGCAAGGAAACACCCCTTGTGTCAGCAAGAAGAGGAGAAACGGGCACTCACATTCTCATGCTGCATGTGCTTCAGCAGCATCAGCTCCCTGTAGGCTCTCTTGGCAAAGATCTCTGACTGGAAGGGGCGACACAGCTTCTTGATGGCCACTTTCTCCCCCGTCCTCTTGTCTATGGCTGAACTGCAGCAGGCAAATAAAAAACCATCCAGATGTCAGCAGCTTGTTTAAACAGATTCTGCAACCCACAGGTCATCTCCTAGAGAAGAGTTGATTCCTGTGCTCACAGGACAGCAGAGAAAGGCCCTTTGAGGAGCTCAGTGGAGCCCTGTGTGGCTGTGGGCAGCAAACCACAGCCTGTGATCTTTGAGGGATGAGGTGGGACACCAAGAAAAGCTCATCTTTATTCCCTTTAACCTACAGGGATGAGCTGGAGGTAGGAGAGCTGTGAGAAAAGGGAAGCACAAATAGTTAAAGGTCAGAATTAGTTCTAACTCTGCCTTCTCCTTCCCTAATGCATGGAGATAAGGGAACAAAGATATGGAAATTCCTGCTTTGCCATCTGCTTGGAGGTTGTATTTTAGGGCAGGCCAGCTGCCTTCACTGTACTCTGGAGCAAAGACAGTGGATGTCACATGTTGAAAATGTTGCTGCAATTAATCCTGCTGTGTTCAGAATCCTTGATTACACATTTGCTTCTGTGTAAGAGCAGGTCTGGCTGAAAATGAGACTCTAAAGCTGATGAAAAGCTGGTACAGCAGCCATTGCTACAGACATGCTGTGTTCTTTCTGCTGGTCACACTGACTGCTTGCAGCTGGACACGGCAATCCTGTGACAGTGACAGTTCCTCTTCCTCTGGAGGCTCCTTGCTCAGATTGCAAAGGAGGGAAGGGAGGGCCTCAGACAGACAGCTGTAATTCAGGGTTCTCAGTGCTGTTTTCCAGGGGTGTCTCAGCCCCTCCTTGACCCCTCCCAAGAGGCAAACAGATGAAAAAAAGGGTTTTCCCTGCCAAATCTCACTGTGGATCCCCAGAGCAGTTCCCACTGCTTCAGAAATCCCTATCCCATCTCCCACAGGAATGGAAGAACTGTAAATCATCATGATCAATCCCATGGCTTCCAGCTGCATCCTCCAGCCTTGCACTGACAAATATTGAGTCAGGAGAAGTAAAGGAAGTGCAGGAACAGCTCCACAAGGCAGCTGGAACGCTGAAGATGTTGCAGGGTGTCCTAGGAGGACTCTTAGTGAGGTTTTGTCTCTGTTTCAGGACTTCAGCAAATAGCAGCAGCAGGGACAGCACTGCAAAAAATTTTTGGAGGAGCCAGGAAAATAAGAGGAAGGGACTCAGACCAGGGGGGCAAACTGCAGAATCCAAGGCAGATTTCCTAATCTGAGGGCGTCCTCCAAGCTGCTGACCTACAGAGCATCTAACCCCAGCACCCAACACAGGAGAGCTGCTGGTGGAGCTTCAGCCTGCAGGTACAGCCAGCGCTGGTCACAGCCCAGAGCCCATGCAGCCGGTGCAGCTGCGAGAGTCCCCAGAGCTCCCCCAGCACAGAGTGGGTGAACAGATGCAGCTTGGGGTGACCTCGGGCAGGCAGAGCTGTGTCCTTGCCTTGGCTGGCAGAGATCACAGGACCAGAGTTGGAGGGCTCAGTAGATTCTTTTTTCATGATTATACTCAGCTGGAAGCCAAATCACTACAGATTTCGGCAAATTAATAAGGGGTGAAAAAAGCCTTTCAGGTGCTGTTTCTCCTGAGATACTTTCTCAGCTTCTCAAGAAGTATAAAATTCGCTGCTACATAACGCAGGAAATTTTTCCAGCAATTCCCAGCAGAGGACAGCAAATCCTAACTCCACATTTTCTGCCTCAGCTTTGTATAGGAATCAGCATCGAGCTCTCCCTGCTCAACTCTCTCCATTCAAAACCACCACGCACCTCCGGACTGCTTCAACCTCCCTCCTTGAGAGTTTCGGAGCAGCTGAGAGTTTTAGAGACCAGAAAAAATTTCTTTTGGTTTTTGGTGGGCAAGGAAACTTTGAAAGGATTTCTCTCTTCCTTTTTTTTTTTTTTTTTCCTGTCTTTATTTTTCTTCCTGATTTTCTCTATGATAAAAATCAGAGAACACTGTAGAAATATAAATTAAAGTCAAGTCTAATCTTGCCTGATTTTGCAGGACTTACTTAAGAATCTAAGAAGCATAAACACATCTGGGCAGCCAAGTGGGTGCCTCTCTGTAAATTGAAAGCTGGGGGTAAAGGACAAAACCTGGGCACCAGGGTTTCAGGATTAGTGCCAGTGGCAGGCCAGACTTTGCCCAACACCTATAAAAAAATGGACACACCTTTTTTATTATTAATATTAATTTTAGCTTAGCATGTTATGAAATAAGGGCTCTCTTCAGATACTATCAATGGACTGTTTCATATTTAACCTTTCAGAGCTGCCCATCTCTGGTTTGTCAGTGTAAACCCAGCAATGTCTGACTTGTGCTTGCTCTTGCTTGAGGCACCTTTGCCTGCCTGATTAATTAACAGCAGCTCCTGCTGCTCTCGTAGGCTGGGGTTTATCATCAGTCATGAAGGAAGTGCCAGTCTGTTAGTGACCCCGGTTTACAGTAACTTCTATCCACTTTATGATTTCAAACTGGAAACGGTATCAGGGTGGGAGTTGTATTTTCCAACTGCTTCCCGCAGGCAGCCCAGCATCAGCTGCCTGGGACTGAGCAGCGAGGACAGCCTGTTCCAGCTCCCACCTCTGTAATCACCCATAAATCTCTTCCAGACACCCAGCTATTCCCTCGCCTCCTGCCTGTGCTGCCAGACAGGAACCTCAAGGCAAGCTCGAGTCCAAAGCAGCTCAAAATCTGCCTGGCCGCAGTGCCGAGGTGACGCTCGGCTGCCCTGGAGCCCCTGGCCGGCCCGCCCGGCCCCTCTCATCCAAAGAGGGAAACATTTTCTTCAAGCGAGCGAGTCTCCAGCCCTGCGCTGGAGCAGGAGAGAACCTGTCCCCATCACACATGCAAATGTCCTTCCTTAATGGAGGGGTGCTGCCAAGCACCTCCTCGTTTCCCCCCCGGCACGGAACTTCAAACGCCCCCAGCCCGCCCCGCGCTGCCGCGGGCGGTGCGAGCAGGACCCCACTCACCACACGGAGCCGTAGGCCCCGGAGCCCAGCGGGTGCAGCGCTGTGTATCTCCTGGGCAGCTCCCAGATCGTGTTGTTCACCTCCTGTCTGTAAAAGCCTCTTCTCCTTGCGATGTTCATCGCCCGACGGGTGTGGGACAGCCACCCCCCCAGAGTAGTGGAGTACGGGAGGGCTTCTGAGGTGAGAGCGGCACAGGGAGACTTCCTGCGCTGGTAAAAAAAGGCTCTAGCAAGTTTCCTTTTCTGTTTTCAGCTGTTACGAGCGTGAAGGGACATGTCTTTGGGCCCTCCTCCCTCCGCCTCCACATTGGCAGAGGTGAGGCATCAGGTTTCCTGACACGCCTCGGTGTTGTACAGGTGCCTCTGGGCTGTGCTGCAGCAGGAGCACCCAGCCCCGCTCGGGCACGCCTCTGGCTCCCGCTCTGCTGCTCCATCAGCCGAGAAATATCCTCACGGGGCTCGGACAGTGTCTCCTGAAACCCCTCCTCCAAACAAGGGGATGAGTAAGGACTCGCCGAGCCGGGGAATCCGAGGGACAAACCACAGCATCGCGTCAGACACGATGTCAGACAAAACGTCAGGGACATCCTTCTTTCAAAGCCCATGGACAGGTCAAGGCTCGTGACAAAGGACACCAGGGGTCACATCGATGGCGATTTTCTCCCAAGCCCGAATTCCGAGCAGCGTGGGGAGGTGCTGGAAGTAGCCTGAGGTTCTCTAAGTGACTGCAGCGAGGGGTTTCAGGAGCAGCTGTGAGACGGCGACATCCCCAGAAGGATTGTGCCCCGGGCTCTGCTGGGTGCGGTTTCGTCTGCTGCAGCAGCTCTCACCCCTTCCTTGGCTCTTCTTGCACAAAACAAAGCCGGTGTTCCCTGCCGTGTCTGTGACTACCCAGCCCGCGAGAAGCTCCATTCCTGGTGAGCACAGAGCACCTCAACGTCTCACTGCAGCGTGAGGAGGCTCAGGTGGGGCTCCCACACAGGAGGTGCATCCTCCCCACTCCCCAAAGGAAGTGACTAAGCGGAGCCTTACCAAGCCAGCCTGGCTGCTTGCAGTGCTCTACCCCAGCACCCTCCACCCTGCCCAGAGCCTCTGCTCCTTCCACACAGGTCACCTGCAAAGGTGTCCCTACAGGAAAAGTATAATCAGGGGGCAGGAAAAATTCAATGTTCTTGCTTTATGTGCAACCACAACATTGGCCCTTGTGTTGTTTAAGCAGCCCCAGTAGAGCCTGCTGTTCATCAGCACAGAACAGGGACAAGGCACGCTGGCAGCATCTGTCTCCAGCAGGCCCGGCTGCAGCAGCAGCAGCACAGCACTAATCCCCGCCTCGCCTGGGTCTATAAATACACCTGTGAGCAAGAGGTGGCACAGCAAAAGCTCCTGCTCCTTGAGCAAACATGGAACCCTGGCTCATCTGATGAACGCAGCCCTTGCTCAGCTGCTGGTGCACACGCAGGCAATCAGGGCCCAATTAGGGAGTCCTGAATAGCTGGGGCATGTCTGGGCTGTGCTGGGATGAGTTAACTTCAGTGACCAAATCAGACAGGAAACTTCAGAGTCGTGGAAATCCTTAGGCTGGAAAAGACCTTCAAGGTCAAGTCTAACTGTGAGCCCAACTCTGCTAAGTCCACAAAAAAACCCCTCAACTGGTGGGATGACCCAAAAATCCTTCTCCAGGCACTCTCTACAGGGCAGCTGGGGGTGACAATCAGGGTTATAATTTTGACCGTGCTTCCATTCTAGTAATAAACATTTCATCATGGGCCTACCCAAACTCCCAGCATGTTGTTCCCATCACCAACTGGAGCACACTTGGATAATAATTTACAAGTGTTGCACACTGACTGTTAAGCTTCATGAGTCAAGTAATTTGATTTTATAGATGTAGTTTATTTTTTCCCCCAGTTCAGTTCTCACTGATTCTAGATTTTTTTTGCTGATTAGGATATTGAAACAGCACATTCTGGAATTGTCAGTCGGGTTTTTGGGATTCTTTTTTTTTTTCCCCAGAATAAAACACATGACTGGTCCTGTTTAGGCTTTTTCTCCCCCTCTCCTCAAGCTGGCAGACAGCAAAAGTGAACAGGAAGGCTCATGGAGCTGAGAGAACACCCCCAGCACTGTTCTTTATCTTTCCACAAATCAGCTGCTGTGGGAACGGGGATCAGCACACAGCTGGGCCCTTGGTTCATCAGTGATTGGGGGTTACCTGTGAAGAACAGCTCTGGTCAACCAAAGTTCTCCTGAGGGAGTGACACTGATACACAAGAGAAACTGGAAAAGCTCCACTGTGGTGATCCTTCCACCACCAACTACATGGCAGCTGAAGAGGAATAAAGAAATCACTTTTAAATAGCAAACAAGCAGAAGCCAGCCCTACTGAGGGAGGGTCCCAGGTGCAGGGAAGCAGCAGACTCTGCTCTGTTAGTGCTGAATTAGTGCTGCCCTGCACTGAACAGGAAATAAAAGCTTGGGCTGGGGAAGGGGGGTTCTGTAGCCATGGTCTAACACAAGTTATTCTTGTAGCAAAGAATTCACTTGGAACAAACACAGACAAGAAGCCCCAGGGCAGCAGAGTCAGCCACCCAGGCATGGCCTTGTCCCCTCCCAGCCATCACACCCAGGATCCCCCACAACACAGCAGAGAAATTCCCACCATGCTAAAACTCAACACTTCAGTGCAAGAGGTTTCCAAGTACCAGCAGTGCAGTAAATCTGAAAAATAGATTTTATTTTTAACCAGTGGTATTGTGACATCTTATCTGGCATAACCAATTACAGCAAAATCCATGGATAGAAACAAAATAGCAGATCTCTGCTTTTGGGTGCAGCTCCTGCCCAGGCAGCTGAGCACAGCACTGGCAGCAGGGAGTTTGTGCCCCAGGGCTCCCTCAGAGGACAGACTCCAATGAACCATTCCCACTCACACACACAGACACACCCACACACACAACACCGAGAGTTTTTAAAAATCTTTAGCAATATTTCCGCATGAAATCACACTGTAGCATCTACACGTAAAATGGCTGATAAAAATAATCTTGCTGTAGGTTTACATAGTATATCTACATTTTCATTTGAATACCCAGACTGCTGGCCCAGCAGAAAAGGGAGAGTTTTTGTCTTGATTTTGTTGGGCTGTGGAGAGTTTTATCCTAGAGCACAACAGAGCTGCTCTCTTCATCTCAGCCCAGACCTTTGTTGAACATTTGGCCTGAAGAGATTGCTGGGAAGTAGCCTGGGAAGAATCAATGGCTTTGTCATCCATGTCCCATCCCTTTGTGCTGCCTCTTCAAACATGGGGCAAAAACACTACAAAAACACTCTCTGCCCCACAGGTAACAAGAATACAAAATACTGCAAAAGCCTTTCTCCTCACATACAGGGGTACATTGCCCACACAGGATGCCTGCAACAAATTAAAAGTCTAAAACTGTTTCCTCCAGAAGCCCTAAAATTGGGCTCCTGAGCTCCCCAGCTACAGATGGAGCACACAAACATGCTGAGAAACCTCCCTCCTGCCAGTCTCTAACTCTGGGCACTTCACTCATGCAGAGTCCTGGAAAATACAAAATATTTGAACCATGTTTGTATTCAAACATACTCCCTTCTCATGTTTCCTCGGGCAGAGATCAACCTGCTAAGAAATAGCCAAGAAGCTCTTATGTGAGAGGATAAAAAAAACCTTCTAGCAAATGTTAGTTTTATGTATATAAATATTTGTATTTATAGCTATAGACAGTGAAAGGGTGACTGTGTGTTTATGCATGCTTATTTCTTTGCTTTGGATTCCAATACTTCTAAAAAAAAATCTTTTCAGGAAATAACTTAAGTTCTGGCACAAGATACTATAGTCATTTCTTTAAAGAACATTTTTTACACTTGATCTCACAAGAAACCTTTCAGCCCAAGCTCTCCTCCTCTGCAAGGAGAAGGTCAGAACAAAGAAAAAGGTGCATGTTTCTGTTGTTGGACATGACATCCTTCCCTTGTTGAAGCCTCTAGGATGGCAGGATTTCACAAGGAGCTGCAGCACAGGAGGAAGGGTGCTGTGATTTTATGGCACTGCCTGAGGTACTCAGTAAACATTTCAGTGATGACTGAACTGCCCCCAGTGCCATCCCCAAAAAGTAAGGACAAAAATCAAGCAGCTCTACATGCACATACAGCTACAACATGCAAAAACACACCACCTTGTAGGAACAGAATACACAAACGTGTGGCTAGCAAGGATCTTCCCCAACCTCTGGCTCCTGGGAGATAATGCTGAGAAGCCTCAGAACAAGAGGAAAAGAGAAAAACACAGGAATACCCGATCCAGGGGTTGAAGTTGTTGCCTCAAAGTTACTTCCCAATTACATTGAGTTCATGCCTGGCCAACTGGGAGCCTTCACCCTCAAAAACAGTGGGTCAGATTTCCACCCCAGACTTCCTTTTTCCTCTCTCCCCACTCATTTAAGGCACAAACATATTTACAGTTTCAAACAACATCTTTTTGTGTTCCAAGAATCAGACGCTGGAAGGCCTCTACACTCCGCTGTACCAGGAAGATCTGGATGTAAATCAGACACCTGGCATTAAACATGGACATCCCTCAACCCCACCTTCAGTCCTGAAGAAAACAGAGGACTCTCTAAGCCTATAAACCAACTTCCATTCTTTTTGAGGTTATTCAGTTGTAGGAGAATTGATAAATGGCAATGATTGCAACCAAACCTTTACCTGTCACCTTCCCCACCTCACCCCAGCAGTGCACACTGCTACTCTGGAAGAACTAAGTGCAGTCAGAACAGGTCTCCAGAGGCTCACCCCAGGCTGGACACAGAATACAAGAGCATGCAGCATGTTTACATAGACTCAGCTTCCTTCCCTCCCCCCTCCCTCCCCAGTTCAACACACACAAAACCCCTCCACGAAGGAGAATATTGTTGTGATGAGGCACTTGAACGATAATTGGAGAGTCCCTATGAAAAGGCCTTCCCTTCACAGTGAAGTGGGACAAACAGAAGAGAGCAGTTTCTCAGGACTCCATCTCCTCTTGGTCAAGCGGGGGTGGCACAAAGCTGATTACTTCATCATAAGTCAGACCTGGGGGAGAAGTGGGACAAACTTAGCAGCAGGACTATGACAGCACCACCAGACACAGCTTCATGCAAGAAAACCTGCAACAATGTTCTAACACTATTTAAAAGTATTGTTTAATTAAGACAAAAAAGAAGAGTTACTCTGCTCTTAGAGACCAACATACACAATAAAAGATACTTCCAGAGCATTGAGGAGATGCAAGTTTGAACACAAAGATGTTTGTGTGCTCCTAGTAGTAATTAGTTACCAGCATGTGGTAGATTCACTTAGTGTAATGACAGGATCAACAGGATGCCCATGTTTTTATCACTTTCTTCTGTGCCTCTAACCATGGCTGAGCTGAACCTCAGGTCATGGGATGGACAGGAGAAGACTGAGGGGACCCATCAAGGTCTAAGAGGGCCAGCTCCAATCTCTGCTCTCTGTGAGTAGTGACAGGACCCAGGGAAGGGCTGGAGCTGTGCCAGGAGGGTTGGGGATCAGGGACAGGTTCTTCCCCCAGAGGGTGCTGGGCACTGCCCAGGCTCCCCAGGGAATGGGCATGGCCCCGAGGCTGCCACAGCTCCAGGAGATCTTGGACAATGCTCTCAGGGATGCCCCGGGGGGGATTCTGGGGCTGTGCAGGACCCCTGTGCAGGGCCAGGAGTCGGATTCCACGATCCCTGTGTGTCCTGTGGACACGCTCCACAACCCATAATTCTACAACTACAAGGGAAGCTGATTGCCTCTCACTCTCCTCCCCCAGACTCACTTTTCCATTCTTCAATCTCAAGTTCTCTGCTTTCAAAGGACTGGTCATAGGGGTCTGCCACGGGCTCATCATCGGGGTCGTGGTACTGGGCAAAGTAGGCGTGGGCCAGCGCCTCTGCGGCCGTGATGCGCTTGTCCGTGTCCAGGACCAGCATCTTCTCCAGCAAGTCCACGGCTGCAAGAGCACCAGGCAGAGAGGATTTCTCACATGAGCTGTGTGACTCTGCTCTGAAATGTAAAGCTCCTAAAAGCCCAACATTGATGAGGAATCTGAAGTTGTTCAGGACCCACCCATCATCCACCATTTTCTTCCTCTTACACCCTTGGCCCACACGTCCTTCATAAACATAACCCTGTTCTGCACTACTCCTGCAGCCAGAACAAAGCTTGGGCAATCTTTGTGTCCCACGACATGCTGGCTTCAGTCTGAGGAAAATTTAATAAACAGGTCTTACCCAGGGGATTGGCACCAATAAACACGTTTTCAAAGTTCATTTTTGGCATGTAAGACAAAGACTGGATGTAGTTTCTTGCCTGTGGAAATAAATGCTCTGTTGAAGTATCAGACAATATCCAGCCAGCAAGACCAAGTACTTTTCAACCATCCTGAAGCACTGGTTATTATGGTCTGTCTCCCTGCTTACTCTGACACTAAGCACATCAGCATTCTCCTGTCCCAGCTGTGGCACTCATGACAGTAGAAGAAGAGCTGACATTACTTGTGGTAAAGTAAGACTGGAAAGCAGAGAGGTGCAGGAAGAGCTGACTCCCTGGAGTCCCAGCAAGGCTGGGTGCAGCCTGCTGTCCTTTGCTGAGCTGCACAACACAGCACACAAAGCAAAACCAACTCACAGCCAGGCTCTCCCGAGCCCCACACATCTGGTTGAGTACGCACATCTTCACATCTTCATTTAGTACAAAAATCTTGCAGAAGAGCAGGTAGTTAATTGCCCACCCCATGCCACATGCAAGCATTTAATTCAATGAGTGAAGCCCTGACCCTGCAAACCCCCTTCCTGTGCTCAGATCTCACCTCATGGCTGGGCATCCTGTTAATGAGATATGCAGGGGGCGTTCCCGTCAGACGCATGATCTGCTGAAGCTGGTTAATATCTTAAGTGCCTCGTCAAGGGCTTTGTTAAAAAACAGTGCAAAAACCATTTCAAACAGAAAACAGTCCATACAAAAGCATCTCTTCTGCAAACCACAAGGCAAAAGCCATACAGGCAGGGTCCACTCATTTTCTCAACTACCTGTGAAATGTTCAGCAATTACACGAGTGAACACTTAAAGCAATGGAGAATCACTGCTCAGTTGGTAATTGCCAGTACAGAAAGTATTTCTGTCCAATGGAAGTAGCATTACACTCCAACAAGTTTGTGTTCACATTTCCCAGCAGTTTTAAGCCATCAGAGTAGAGTTTCCTTTGGCTGAGGCTACTCCACAACATTTTCCCTGTGCTGTGCAGCTATATGCAGCTTCAGGAAAATGAACAAAAATTAAGACAAACAAATCCTGTACCCTCTGCACTGGTTACCAGCTTTATTATTTTTTTTTCTCTTGCTGCATAGAAAGAAGTTTCTTGTGGTGCAAAGTGAAACTGGCTCACAAGTGACACCTTCTGAACAGCTTTGAGTGCCCTTTGACATGGGCTGGGTGACAGAAGGCATTCAATGCAAAATTAGCAAAACATTAGCATTGCACAAAACAGAGTTAGCAGGTATCAGTGAACAGGGAAAGTGAGAGTAAGTAAAGTAAGGCAGCAGAAACCCAGAATTTGTTATAGTGACACATGCAAAACCATCAAACACTTAAGAGTTTTGCTTTCCCCATACAATGGGAAAAGAGTACAACCAGTATTTTACTGCCTTTTTGTTTTAACGGACTTGTTTCAGACCCGGATAAGAGCAATTATTATTTTTATTGTGCAATAATGTTTAAAATAGACCCACTTTAACTTACACACACAAATTAATCTTCTGCTTAATTTAGTCAACCTTCCATCTTATGTCTCTTGCTAATCCCCTGTACTTCAAATACCAGAGTAGCCTTAAGGTCAGTTCACAGGGCAACCAAATTAATCTGGGTTATTCAGCTCTAACCTCTCCAAAGGTGGAACATCCCAGGGTTTTTACACTGGTGGGATATTCAGCAAGCTGACTAATTTATCCCAATTTGCACTGCACATCCCTTCAGCAGGTGTTACTCAAGGTTAATCTCACATTTGTATTTACAGTCACTGTTACAAGAACATTAAGCTGCAGCACAACATAATCTTCTCACCACTTTCCACAGCTCAGATCCTCTGCTGCACCTCACAAACAGCAGTGACCTCACTGTGCATTCACCTGCTAATCCCTGGCTCTGATTTATTCACTCCATCTTCAGGAACAGGTAGAATTGAAGGCCATTTCACACTGTCTTTGCACAAATTCACAATTTAAGATCACTACAGCAAAGCAAGTGGCTGCAAGTAGAGGTCACCCTCCCAAAGTGGACTGCAGGAAGCCTTTTTGCTGCTCCCTGGTAAAAGGGCCCCATAGAGCAACATCCCACACAGCACAAGTGCAGAGCAGACTCTGCTGTGTGCCCTGGAAAAGCTGCTACAGAAAGGCACCTAAAAGGCATTTTCTGCTACAAAACCAAAGATATGGCAGCAGCGTTTCAGAACTTAATCACACTCCAGAAGGGACTGTGTGTGTTTAGAGGATAACACACCTGCTCCTATTTAGAAAGATCCCTAGGTATGCAATCTGGATAAATAATAACTGAGACAAGCTCTTAGCTGTGAAAAATACTTCCCCAGTAGCACCTGATGATAAAATAGATCACAAAGCATAAACCCACAAACTGAGAGAAAAGTCACGAAGCAGTAAAATGAGAATATGAAAGGATGAAATCATACCATGGGCAGAGGTAAGAGGAATAAAGATCAGATACACAAAGCATAAGAACTTAAAGCCATCCAAGAGCAAAGAATTACAAAGGAAGAAAAATAACAGAAAATAAATCCCAACACATTCTACAGATAAGACTACAGGAGAACGACACACAAACTTGGGACTTCTTAAAGGGCAGATATTACAATCAAAGTGTAAACTCACAGACTCTGAGGAGATTTTCTTCAAAAGCTCAGGCCCTGGGGTTCCAACGAGTCTCAAAATGAGCTTCAACTGATCAATATCTAATGATGGACCATAAAGGAAAATGCTGGGAGAAATCAAAATGAAAAGCGCAACATATCACCCTATTAATGTTGAAAATTAATTCCTGCCAAGGCCTGGACTGAAAAGCTATTTTAGGCAAATCATATTCATTCCTCTTGTTTACAACTGAATATAACTGAGCTCTCTCTGTATCAGACAGATTAAACATCATGTCTACAGATACCCCACATGCACTGAATTGGGCACTGCATCCTGAACTATTTTGGAGCAGAAATCTTTTGCCCCACTGGCAAAGGCTGAATTTCCATGCTCCCTTCACCCCTCAGGCCCCACACCAAGCTGCAGTTAGCAGGATTAGGTTGCATTAGTGACAGCTGAAGTATAGCAGAAGGCTGGAAAGGGTAAGTACTCATATTAAGAAGAAAGTAAAGGCTATTTGGGAACATCTTCCAAACTCATTCAGCCACTTCTAAAGCTCGGAAGGTAAGGAAATGATTGGACCCTGCAGCATCACTTCACTATGGGCACACCCTGGCCATGGCCAAGGCAGCTGAGCTGCTGCAGCTGGCACAGGGTCCTGCCCTGGCACCTGCTGGGGACCACCAGGGCAAGGGGATCAAAGCACCTGAACATCCCTTCTGCCCTCCAGATCTGCTGGAACAGCAGGGAGAAAGAGAACAGGGGCTCAGGTTGAACACATCTCTGTGGAAAGCTCTCAGGATGGAACACTGCAGATGGAAAGAATGTTTTACCTGAACAGAGCTCCCCTCAGGCCACAGGTCAGCCTAAGCTGTCCCCTTCAACAAGGCCTAGGTGACAAAACACACAATTGAGGGGGGAAGTTCAAACACACTGTTTTATGCCTAAATCTCAAGACACTAAGGAGACAACGTATCCTTTTTAAAACCATCAATGCATAATCTCTCTTCTTCCCTGAATTATCCTCCACAGGGATTTCAGACTGTCTGTAATCTTTATATTTGCCTTTTAAATGATACCAAAGTAGTTAAGCAATGTTTTTTAGACAATCTTGTTTTCTGGGATCAATGCCTTCCTGACGGTTGAAGGTACAGCTGCAGTTCCTTCTTAAAGGATCTTTTGAGTACTACAAGAACTTCAGAAACTGTTTAAAAAAACCCTAGAAAACAACTCAGAATTCCTGTAATACTGGCAAACTCTGTATGAAGGTAACCACCAATGCTTTGCTGAAACCTTAATCTTGTGAGCTAAGCTTTGGTCTAAAGTTCTATCGATCAAATTAAAGAGCCCTAGAATTAGTACTTTGTCAGAACAGCTGAATCAATTTTTCACTTGTAAAATTATTTGGCAAACTTCTAACTACTTATATCACTCAAAATCTAAGAGTAAACCAAATATCTAGTTGGATTTAGCACAGCTGAATTGCTAACTCTGAACAGTCAATGCTTAAAATGAGATCAGAATATCCACTGCTGCAGGAGAATTAGCAAAGAGCATTCTACTAACCACAACTGGTTCATTTAAATTAGATTTTCTTCAGAGCTATTTAAAACAGTCCTTAATTCTTTCACTTACTCTTGTGCAAGCAGCAGTTGAAGTGCAAATTTTAGAGAGCTAACATGCCACAGCTCAGTTTAAATATTTAATTTAAAGGCATTTAAAAGCCTGTGCACTGGTGTGCCAACAATACTGCTGCCCTGTTTGCTAGTGGAAGATACTTCTCAGATAAACAAAAACACAGAATATGGAACTGGCACTGCCAAAACCCAACCCTGCTTCTGGTTTTAGGCCTGCCATCTACAACCTGCTGAACTGCAGCATTCTTTAACTCCAGGGCCCAGCACATCCCAGAGAAATGAGCCACAAGCAATTAAAGACAGGAAAGAGATTCAGTAAATACAAAGCAGAAGGAAAACACCACCACATGTGCATGGAGAAGGAAAGCACAGCATGCAAACCCCAAGTGCCATCTTCAAGGTACTCCCAAGGACTGATGAGGGTTTCCAAAATCCAGAAAATAACCTGCTATCACCACTGGCAGCAAATCTCCCAAGATTGTAGGAGCTTATCCAGGCAAAGTTCCAAGTTGTTTTAGCTGCCACCACAAGCAAGAACGAGGTGTATCAGAAGAATATGTAATTTCAGACTGGTTGGTTATCATGGAAGTTTCATCATACTAAATAAAAATCATAATAAAAACACTCTTCAGAGTTTATGGGAACACAGTCAACTTCAAACATACAGAAAAAGCTAGACTAGATATTCTTATTTTTACTTCATATGATTTTGTGCAAGTCAAATATTCAAACAAAATCAACTTTCCTGCTTACTTGTATGAATCATTCACATCACAAGAGCTGTAAAAATTTAATATGTGTTTAACAGAAACTGATCTTGGCATCAGACAGATACAACAAAACCAACAAGAAAGCTTCAGCTGAGTCTCTCTGCACAGAATATGTTGAGTTGGAAGGGACCCACAAGGATTAGAGGACTCTGATTTTCATCACCTCATTTTTTGGTCTCTGACTTCTTTACCACAATCTTGATCCCCCTCTCCACCTTCTGGCAGAGATTTTATCAGTATTAGAAATCCATCTTTCATCCAAATGCTTCTACCCATAGATTACAATAATTAAATTACCTTACATTCAGTTGTAAATTAGAAATATTTCAGCAATCCTGCAGAGCTAAGCCCAAATTAACCACAGGATTTTTTTCTAAGAGCATCTCAATTCTTGCTTTAAATCAATGACAGCTGTGTTTAGAATCTCTACAGATTCAGAAGTTTAAATTCAACATTCATTTATCAGAGGCATAATCATCACAGACAGCATTGAAGTTCATAATTTCAGAGTCCAGCTTTATTACTTACCTGATTAAATGAACTTACAGCTTACCTGTACTGAACAGGAGCATCCCCAGGCTGTACAAAGAAATATGTGATGGGCTGTAAATAACATCACAGCATTTCTGCCAAATCCTTGGTGAAAGGGACCAACACTTCAAAGAGAAGCATCTGAACAGGGGGATGATCATCCTGAGAAGCCATTACATATTCTGTCACTCTAATTTTGGAAATGTAAGGCTACAGAGTCGGAAAATTTACATCTTGAGACCAAAAAACAAGAACTACTTCAAATTTTCAGCTGTCAAACAGGAACAGTTTCCAGCAACACAAAGTCATATTGCCTCCAACTGTACAGGGAATATTCTAGAACTGCAGTGGGTTTGGATATACCACATCCTTGGCTACTGGACACAAGGCAAACATACCTTGAATTATTCATGTTAGTATTAATTCCAAAGTCAGCATGTCAGCAATTGTACAGTGGCACTACAGGAGGAACAAGGGCCTCTGCAAATCTGTGGGTACAATGAAGAGCCCAGAACTACCTAACAGGATGTAAACCTGGAAAACCCTTTCAGCTCTCTCCTCAAATAAAGCACATATAAAGTTTTCAAAGAGCCTTCCAAGACAGGAAGAAACTAGAACTGACTGTTATCTTAATTCTGCTTGCTGTCTTCAGATATCAGCAAAACTGGAGTGAAAGCTGCCAGCCTGGGTCCCTTCCAATCCTTTGGTAAGTGTTCCATGCTCAAGATTCTGAACCAACCCTGATCCCATTTTAGTTTCAACCTCATGAGCAAAAAGCACAATAAAGTGGGGAACCACACAGAAGGACTGGAAGAATTACAGCACTACAAAGTTTTATCTAATATAGGAAAGGATTGGGTCTGTTTTTCTTAAATCTAAGCAACTCAGAACAGAAAGAGCATTTAATTAAAAAGCATTACTGCCATTTGCAAAAGAAATTAAGCATTTAAAGTAAATCAACACAAGCATCTGCTGGGAGACATAAATTAGTGGAGTACCTTATTATGATAAAGCAAACAAATTAGATCCTAGAGGTAAAGTTCATTTAGCATTGCAGATGTCAGTGGCTTTAATTTACAGCTAAGAACAGAGTTGGAGAAAAAACTTCTCAGACTTAGAAGAACCACCATTTTCAATTCATAAAAACCACAAAATAAATCAAAATCACACAGCATTTCTTCCACATTGCAAATCCTATTAAAAATATTTTAATTGTAAGCATCAAGTTCATTAAAATCCAAAGTGTCACCGTTGCTATGGTCAAATAATGGCAACAGCTTAAAGGCTTTTGCCTTGTTTGAATGAACAATTCTTAGTATCTCAGTTTTTCTTAAAAGAAACAAAAAAATCTGTCCAAACCAACCTACACATGCTGAATCAACAGATAAAAATATACCAGCTTTTGCTTAATTCAGTTTCTGTCTTTGACAACAGAAAAAATACAGCAGAGATGACTACAGAGTACAGTACAACAAATGCAACAAATTTAGAGAGAAATTATGAGATGGAGTCAAGCAGAAAAAGAGGAGAGGATAAAGTTAAAGCACATTTAAAGGGAGGGACACTGTAAAAGCTGGAATGAAAGCTTCTCCTCAGGAGGGAGTTTTGGAACCCAGATGTTTTCTGAAGGTAAATTAAACAGAGGGCAGCAATTCCAACATCAGCTTTCTTTTCATCAAGTGCTAACATATTTGAGTTAACTGACATAAATACCAACAAATTAAGAAAAGTTATTAAAATGAACAAACTGGTTGAAATAAACTTTGCTAAAAGGTGGGCAATGTAATTTTCTCTGGCAAATGAAAGCCCAATTTCTAGGCAATGAAAAATCTTGCCAGTAGTAAATTACACCCCAATCTTGTACGGCTGAACAAAAATTTTAAGTCCAACAATTTGTATCAAGTCTCACATAAAATTTCCTGGGGAAAATATGACCATATCTCACAAAGTCCTCTCCAATTTGCCAAAGTGTCCTACCCAGTCCACTTTGATGAGGCAAAAAGATAAATATTTAGGAGAGATCTTATTCCAGGTTGATTTTTCAGTACAAGCACACTGTGAAAGAAGGTTCAGTCTGTTTACAATCAAGCATGGAAATGGAACCTAAACATTTCTGAGCAATTTTAATGAGAACCTTGGCACTAAAGAATCTGCAAACCCACTGCTTTCACAGCCAGGATACCTCCAGGATAAAGAGAGGCCAGAAGGAATCACATTTGCAAGAAACCTAAAGCATGAGAGGATTCTTGGCAGACATCCATGCAAGTATTAGCTAGAAACTCAACTAATAAATTTAAATGAACTTAAAGGAAAGTAACAGAAACAAACAGTATGTAAATCTAGTGATAACAACAGATAATAAAGAGGAACAGATATGCAGCAAAATCAAGAACTCACCTCCTTGTACTGTGAGGAAGCCATTAATTTAAAAACAAACAAAAGTCCATAACTAAACCCAGAACTTATTTTCTTGTCGATTATGTGAAAATGAAGATCTAATTTCCATTTCAAAAAAGAAATTACTTTTAAAGGATACGGTCTGTTCCAGGGAACAATGTTCTTCCAGTCAACAGTTCAGCCATAATGCATCCCACTGACCAAATATCAACTGAACAAAATAAAACAGAAAACAAAATATGATGCATAAAAGTACAGTGTGAGCAGAACCATCCCATCCAAGCAGTGCAAACAACTCCATCCTTAAACAGGCTCATGGCACTGAAGCAATCACAAATACATTGCAAGCTAACTGATATTGTTCTGTGTCATCTAAAACTAGTACAAATAACAGAATCCAAGATCAGGCAACTCTTCCTTCCAGACTATAACATGACCTGAACACCAAAGAGTTGGGGAGGAATCTAAACCATAAAAGAGGAAGAAAACTGTCCAAAAGGACTCTGAGGAATGGATTTGTATGGATATAAATGCTACCCAACCAACCACCAACTATTGCACTGATGATACAAGACAAGCCCAAACATGTGCAAGAGGGGAAAAAACCTGTAAGGTACTGAGATATGAAACTGGGGTAGCACATCATTTTCTTTGGTCCTCTCCTGTACAAGAACTATTTTCAGACTTAGATTTTCTTCCCTGCTCCTGATCTGCAAATATTGCTGGAGAGCAGATACTGGAAACTGTGAGGAAGATAAATCCATGAAGAAGTGGCTAATGGTAGAGGAAAGGATGGGAGATTGATCCACTTTTTATCATTTCGTCACACTACAGCTCCAGACATTCTTCTCAACCAGACACATTCCAGTCACTTATTTTTAAAACCACTCTGCTAGGAAAAGCAAGGGGTAAGTGCTGACAATATTTTGCTCATTGCAGTTTCAAAGGTTCAAATTTAAAGAAGCCTGGTGAATGCTATCACAATGATTCTTAGCTTCTACCTGACACACTGTGGTTCAAATACCAACTCTGAAGCACAATTACCAAAAGTGCCAAATTATGCAACCAAATGAAGGGAGAACACGTGTAAGGACAATCTGGTTTTTTCCCCCCCTCACAATTCAGAAACTTGACAGAACAGAGAACTCTGGTGCTGGCTAAGGGCATCACCTGTCTGGTTGTAGTGCATCCAGTTGAGCATGATCTCAGGAGCCCTGTACCAGCGGGTAGCCACGTACCCGGTCATCTCATCATCCGTGTGCCGGGCCAGCCCGAAATCCAGGATCTGCAAACACAAAACATCAACCACTGCAGGGCAACAGTGCACACTGCCCAGCACAAACAACCAGGCACTCACTGAGCTGGGGACAGGAGAGCTGGGAGAGCTGCAAAAACAGATTATGAAACCAAATTTCACAACCTAGTGAAAAGACACTAGGCTAGAACAGCGTAGGACTTGACAATCTGAATTATGTCTGGGTATCTTGTCTCCAAAACAAGTAAACACAAACTAAAGCTGTTAACTCTGCACTTTCATGATGATTCACTAAAAACGCAGGACTAGATAAAAAAACCCACATCCTTTCAACTCTATAGCTGGGAAGCACATTATTACTTTTTCAAGAAAGTATTTTCAAAAGGAATTGTTTTGACACTTAAACTGCATGGGACATCCACATGGCACTCCCTCAAATCTCAGTCAAACAAATCAGATTTTTTAATTACATTACCTTTAGCTCACAGTCTTCATTAACAGCTAGGTTACTAGGTTTTAAATCCTAAAAAATTAAACATCAGCATTAACAGTGGAATATGTGTTGTTTCAGAAGCAGATAAAATTGTCAATGGAGTTAAAAAATACAGATTCTAACTGAGTGCAAATACTAACTTTGGATAAATTATCTTATCACAGTCAGAAATCTCTCCTGTGGTTCTCAGAGGTGTCACATTTAACCAAAAATGCATAAAGGCAACACCAGTGCTGCATATTTGTATTTAACAGAAAAGCTAATTCACAAAGGAAAATTAAGGATCTTGACAACCACTTCCCCCGTTCAATCTTTTTACTATTTAACCAAAATAATTCTCAGTGAATTTTCTCGTTTCTCTTGGTGCTACATTGTAAAAGTCTACGCTTAATTTTTAAAAGATATTGTTTCACTAGAGGAAAAAGAATGAATACTCACCCTGTGTATTATGTCAGCTGAATGGATGTACTGTAAAATAAGATGACAAAATTTATGTAACAGTCCAAGCAGCCACCTCCTCATCCCTTCCCTAGAAAATACTGCCCTACCCCAGCCCACACAATTCAGATGCTCCAGTCTGCCTGCAGAAGGAACCAGCTCTGTGTCTGTGGGTTCCACCAGGTGGGTGTTCCAGTTTCCCTCTCCTTAGGAACACCCAGCAGTGCCACCACCCCAGTGGAACGACACAAATAAACAAAACTGAAGAAATGGAAAATTCATAGCCACAGCAGACCAGAGGGCATCACAGTTCACCATTTTCAAGACTCTGCCCATAGGAATACATAAAAATGATAGGTAACCTTACTGATGCAGAGCTCCAGAGAGGTAGAAGTGAAAGAATAATAAAATGTTATTCTACAATACTTTAGGGAAGTTACAGAAACCTCCCTATGCACTCATCTGAATCTCTGAGGATGTAACATTCACCAGGAACTTCCACCCTCCATGGTGAGCTGTCCCCATTCAGGGAGCACAGGGACACTCACCTTCAGGCCCCGAAGGATCTGGTAAATGAGAAACTGCACGTGGTCATCAGTGAGCTTCTGGCATTTCACAATGTTGTTCAGGTCTGCTCCCATGAGATGTGTCACCAAGTATCTGTGAACAAAAGCAAACACGTGGGCTATGAAGCAATCTCTTCAAGAGGATTAGGATAAAAATTCCCTATAAATCTCCAGTGGCAGAGCTGACTGTCCCAAAGCACGTTGTTCTATGAAACATAGATGGTGACACTTTAAATAATGTAGCAAATTAGTACAGTGATCCCAACAGCACTGGGCAGTAAACCACAGCGTGAGAACAATTCTGACAAGTTCAATAGCTTAGGATATACTATAACTTTCTGTTGGGATTCAGGATTATTTGTGAGTGATGGCAGACAAATTAGAGACAAATATTTCTGTCATAACCTGGAAAACATAAGAAGATACAAAAGACATTTTGTTGCAATCTTCAGAGAAGTTACCTACACATCATTGAATTCTTCTAGTGATTTGGCAGGGGTGAACACGTCCAACAAGCCAATCACCTAAAAAGAAAACAGTGAGGAGAAAAGCTGTGAAATATATTTATAGCATACTATGATTCAGTTACTAAGATCCTTTGTGGCCCTAAAATATTTATTCCAGTAGGTGTTTCATTTCCATCTGTTCAGTGTTGTGCTTTATGCAAGCTAACGAGGCCTCCTGGAACTTGAAAACCTGATGCAGACACACGTGAGAGCTCTGCAGCTCCATTTACTTGCTCAAATCATCATAAACTAGATACAAGATATAAAAAACATCTTATGCCCAAGCCCCTCAAACCACCACACCTTCCACATTCGCTGGTGTGTTCTGTGCTACATAAAACCAAATTGCATTAGGAAAAAAACATATGCACCAAGATATTTAAAAGCAATCCTGATGGGTGCTCAGTCCAAGTGCAGGAAAGCATTTCATACCCTCTCCCTGCACTCACATTTTCATGCTTCATGTGCTTGAGCAGCCTCAGTTCCCGGTAGGTCCTCTTGGCGTGGATGATGGACTGGAAGGGCCGGGACAGCTTCTTCACCGCCACTCGCAAACCAGTCTTTGTGTCAAAGGCAGAACTGCAACAGAGAGCAGCCAAATCATTGAAACTGAATTTTGATGAATGCCTGCAAATCCACACTTATTCTAGACAGAGTTAGCTAGACACTGAGTTACAGGCAACACCATTTCTCCAATGAGAATGACTTCTAGGTATCCTGGTCCATAACCTGCATGCCACACAAAATTCTCACATTTTTACACAACTGTTGGTTTCTGCAGAAAATGTTTAAAAGATGAGCCTTGTTCACACAGTAAAGGGAAATCTCGCAGGCAAAAAGATAAATGTTTATGACTTTGCTGCCTGAAGTGTTCTTAAACATAATTATGTACTAAAACTCTGGGGAGAAGAGTAGTTGTAAATACTATCACTATTCCTAAACACACTTTCAAACACCACACTTGATCACAAAATGCTATGCTCAAAATACTACTTTCATGGTTTAAATCCATGCAAAAATCCAAGACTTGTGCCTAATAAAATCAGTTATGCCTTATTAATCAAAACTGAAGCTGAAATTAAACTTCTTTGGTAAATCCCATCCAATCACCAAGAGTCCTGTTATACAAAAGAGCATGTGAATAAATGACACATAGCTGTACATTACCAAACCTTGTCCCTTTAGCAGAAATCTTGTACATACAAATAGTATTTTTTCTTAAGAGTCCATGAGAATTTATTTAATCCTACTCAGTAACTAAATATATATATACATACACATGTATATATATAGTACAGTAAAATTATATTTTAATTAATTCGTTGTGCAACTTATAAAGATCTGGTCTAAAAGGAAGGAGGAGAAAGAGAGGCTATGAAACATTTGACTCAAGACAAAAAATAAGGGGAAAGTATGGAATGTAAAGAGTCATACAAGGACAATAGTGGTTGATTTTCCTCTGTATTTATGATTCAGGTGAACTCCTGATTCCATTTAAGAGTAAGTATGTGCAAGTTCTTGATAAACATCAAAAAGAAATGCTACATACTTATAAAGGTAAAGTGTGAAATATAAAGCTTAACTAACAAAGCTCAAAACCAATCACAAGAGCAGTCCTAGAATAAACCCACAATTGCATATGCAAACCACAACACCCACCCACCAAATGAGCTATTTTAAATAAATGCAGCTGTCATTTACTTTTAAAGCAACCACGAATAATTAACCTGCAAAAAGACTCCTTATCTCAAATTTGCCCAGTTTCCAAGGAATTTGACAAGTGAAGTTTTTGAGAAATAGAAAACACAACACCAGCACCCTTCTATGGGCAGTGACCCTTTCCCCCGGCCATGGCAGGGAATGGAAAAACCCTCAGTGCAGTGGAAGAAGAGCATCTCCCTTTCTATAAAGAGCACCCACACAGTGGAAAGAGCTCTCTGGAAAACACACAGGAGTACACCAGGTCACAGGAGCAGCAACCTGCCAGAGCTGAATTACTCAAGCTGGATCACAGGCTCAAAAAACACCCGACATTAGCAACCACTTCCACATGCAAGTTATCCTTTACATCTCAGCCTGGCAGACAAAAGAAGCCATCAAGCACTCGGGTTTTTAATGTGGATTTCAAATTTTCAAGTTTTCACGCATCATTAGAAAAAAACCCTCACTATTTAAGCGGCAACACTTCATGAAATTTAAAATTCAATATTTTTTTCGGCCTCAGGTAAAATTCACCATCTTGCAATACACAAATATCCCTAGTTCAGGCTGAAATTACATGTCAGCATTTTACTGATACATAAGGTGTTTTCTAGGACTTAGAGGGAAAATAAGAGTAGTCATCATAATTCAGCACATGCTGTTATAAATTAGTCATGGATCTTCATCACTTTCCAAACATTTCAGGTACAAAACACAGCAAATACCAGCAACTCTTTCATCTTGCAAAGAAGAGGATGCCCTGCATCTCAAACCTCCACAGCTCCAGAGGCAAATTTATCTTTAGGTTTCCAAGATTTTGAGATTTCAGAGCCACCAGACATAAGATAAGCTATTTCAGGATTCAGATGAAATTAAATTTCACTTTTTGTTTTTAAATTACTTTTTTGGGGTCATATCAAGTCATTGTGCTGTTGTAATAGCTGTATAACCTCCCAGGGAATTGCAGACAGCAGTACTGGTTAAACAGCACAACACACAAGCCCAGGAAAGAAAATTCTATATAACTGCACACTCACAATCTAAAGTCAGAGCACAAAGTTTGGTCGTATTTGAGGCCTCAAGTCTATTTTCCTACAGATAAAATCATGCTGAGTAATTTTCTGCCAATACAGATAACTGGCTAATGGTTCCTGCAGAGCTACAGAACAGCTGTCAGCTGGAGAACATTTTAAAGAACACTAAGCTGCCTTTCATCACAGACTTAAAACAGCTGCATTACCCTGATCATATTTCAGCTAAAGAAGCCCAGTTAGGAAAAAATTGCATGATACAGAGTTTTAAATCCCTTTTAAAACAAAATCAGCACAAATTTAGAATTTATCACACTTTTTTTAACCTCTTACATAGTACTGTGCTATGGCAAATGAACTGCATCCACCTCACCCTAACGGAGCTAAAATTACAATTCTGATCTAACCTGAATTGAATCCAGAACACAGGAGGTAGAAGAAAACAATTATTTTAGAGAACCTATCCACTGACAGTAATATCTGAAGCAGTCTGAGAAACTAAAGTATGCACAAAGTTACTTATGAGCACAATTTATTTAAATATTAGATAATCAGAATGTTAATTTTTGTGCAAAGGCTATTTTGCTAAATATATGCTGCTCATTGCTAGTGCCTCTGCAAATACCCAAGCTAATTGAATCTCCTTTGTGCTACCTCTGAGGTTAAATTATGCACTCCTAATCAGACAGAAAAACACAGGTAAGTACCTGACAGTTTATTACTGGCTGCAGTCACTTCTGTACCTGCACTTCAGTCATCACCCTCCCAACACACTATAAAAATTGCAAATATTCTCCTGTGCTAAATTAGCTTCTGCTTTTAAGAAAGCTGCAATAAAACTCTCCTTATAGGAGAGATGTGCTCTCACTTCCCTTCTTATTTTACCAATTCCCCTACAGCCAAACTCCTTGCCAGCACTCTGAGAGCTCTGCTCACAGCTTTTCTGTGCCTGCCCTTCTCCTACTCAACTCCCCCTTCCTCACACATCTTCTGCCAATCCTTCCTGTGTGGCTGCTTCATCCCACTCAGTTTCACAGTTCTGTTCCTAGCACTCTTCACAGATCTACCACACCTTGCTGGAGGAGCAGGCACCTGTCCCTCCAAGCACACACAGCATTTGGAGGCACCTGCACACTTTGATAAAAGATTAGAAAAAAATCCACGAAGGAAGTGTTTCTACAAAGGTGATATATAGGGTTATTTAATTTCCTCTGGAGCCTAATGTTCTAAAATTTCTTCAATCTATAATGTTTCTCTGGGAATTCTTAGTATCCAAGAAATTCAGATTCAGTTTTAGTGCAACTGTGGGTTGAAATGGGAAGAAATCACAGGTTTTGGAAGGCTGTATCACCTGACAGTCTACCAGAAAAACAAAAAAGCTAAAAAAAGCTTAAAAAAATTCCTATGCAAGACTTTCAGGAAGAGTAAGTCCTGGCTGTTCAACCCTTTCCAAATTAATTAAGGAAACACTGATAGCTTGGAAAGCAATTAAACCAAGAGCCTTATTATACAAAGGCATCAAAACAACGAAGAACAGCTGCTAAAAATGTAACAATTAAGTAAACTAAGAATATACTGAATGTACTTCACAGCCTTTTAGAAATTGATGGCAAAAACTGTGAAAACACCATTTTGCTTAGCTCAGAGCTGGCTGAACTGATGCCAGGAGTCGAGACTTCTCTCCAGCACATGCAAGAAATGAAGCAATCCTCCAACTGAAGTGTGAGTCACCAATCAATCCCATCTCTGTTCAGCAACTTCCCACTGCAAGATGTTGTATTGTCTAGGCCCCTCTCCTCCTTACATGAAATATTACAAAATGCAACTATCAGAAACCCTTTTTTTTTTCAATGCAGACCTGGTTGCAAAAACCTGCAAAAGACTGTGTTGTATAAATACACAGCACGATGCACGAATGAATGAAACAGCATTTCATACAACAGATGGCACAGCAATTGTGATTTAGGAAGAATCAACCTGAAGACATGTGTAGATTTTCCTCAAAGTTTTGGAAAGGAATCCCTATTTGTATCTCCAACACTTGCAGATCTTAAAAAATGGATCCTGAGAAAGACCTGACCATTTGAACCTCATTCTTCCAACACTGCACATCACCTTCAGAAAACACTGCAATATTTGCTCTCATTTCAGGCACGTGTCTCAGGCTGCCTGCAGAAAATGCCTCTCCCTCCATCCACTGACTCCTCAAAAGTCAGGTTTGTGTATTAAGGACTTCCAAGCCATACTCACAGCACATTCAAAGCAGCCTACAACAGCTCCACAGTCTAAGTGACTCATCTGGCAGCTTAATGCTTTCTTTTTTATTCATCTTCCCCTCCACTTTCTGGAGATTCCTCATTTTTAAATGCCTCATTTTGACAACTTCAACAACAGAGCCTTTGATTACATTTGAATATATTAATGCAGTGAACATACATGAAAATACATTTACCATTTTAAGGATTCTTAAAACACCACTATGTACTATCCCAGCAAGGATACACCAAACTCCAAATGAAAACAGGTAGCTTTTTACTGGAGAGACAAAAAAAAACTCTAAAGGGACAGAGAGCAGAACAAGTCCTTGCAGGAATACCCTAAATAATATGTATCACCACTTGTAGCTTAATAAACTTCCATAAATATGCAAAGGTTTTTGTTGTTCTCTTGAATTTTTCAATTCTGACATACTTTCCATATCACTATATCTTTTCTGAGAACTATTTTTAGAAGAACATACAGGAAGCCATTAACATGGACTGTAAAAAGACTCTGTGCCACATGTCTAAAATTGCTTCCAATACAAAGTTGTTTCACTTGGTCTGAACAACGTTGCACAATCTTTGAAAGTTTTGACACAGCAGAACAGGAAATTCATGATGCAAAGTCTTTAGCTACTGGTTGAAAACAAACTTTGCAAGCATTATATGTACAGTGGAGATTGTAGGGAGGGGAAAAGAAAATAGGAGTGGGATATATGATGTAGGATCAACCTTAAAATACAAAAGACAAGGCACTGAGCAAATTAATTTCCCATTACATTTCAGGAGTTGCATAACCCTGTGACACTTACAGGGGTATTTATCAGCTGTGTCAACAAGGTCCTTCTTTCACCAAAAGAAACCTGTCAATTCCCCTCCAATCAAAATCATTCTGTAGTTACATTTAAAACAAACAAACAAAAAAAACCCCACAGCTCATCAAGAATACTGGTTATTCTTGCTACAAAATTGACCAGCCTGGTGTACTTTTGAAAAACGCAAACCTCCGCACACTTCAATCGCTGCATTTTTTAAAAAATGCATGTTATTTAAGCTCAACTTACCAACAATTTTATAACAGGTTAAGAACAGCAGAGTATTTCATTAAAACTGTAGCATATGCAAAGCAACTTATTTTCTTTAACAGCAGAATGCAGCATGTGTCCCTCCTTATATTGATATCCATAATGCAAATTTGCATACTACATTAATAAAAATATATGCATGCCTGCTCGAACACAACAGCAAAGCAGCTTTGTAATTATGCACCCATATTTCAAAATTCTGCTCACATTTTGACAGAACCAAAGAACACAGAATAAAAACCAGAATGCTCATGTGGAGGATGTTTCTTAATCAAAGGAGGCAGTAATCTGTGAACACTTTACTAAATGACTGCTAAGGTCTAGAGGCAAACTGATTCAAATACTACCTTGTCTTTAAGCTTAAGCAAAGTATGCAGCTCCATTTATGTGTAATGATCCACCGCACTTCAGCAGAGAAGCTACAAATTAAGGAGGTATTGTATCTCACACATGTAGCCTGGTTTGTTCCTATTAGGTAAGCATTAATAACTAAACTCTTCAAGCTCCCTGTGTTTCTGCAGTTCTCATATCAGGACTTTACTCTCCCAGGGAGCACACACTGCAATAATTCTATAGCAATAAAACGAGTCTTCCTGTGTTCATCTATTATTGCCAAGAAAACATCGGTGCTTGTAAATCCACAATAGTAAGGGATACAAAAACAGCCCTCACAGCATTCTCTCTACTTCTTGCTTATCAACAATTGCCTCAAATATAATCTATACTTTAGGCCCAGAAAGAATCTGGGACAAGAGCTGCCAGCGCCCTTTGCTTAACTCTGCAAAGCTATGGGGGCTCACCAGGCTCTGTCTCTCTGCACTCCCCACCTACTGACTGCAAGAAATCACACTGAAATATGTCCATATGAGATCATTCGGGGCGCTGGAGGAAAGCTGGGAACGACACATTATTATCTTCCCCTGCAAAAATGCTTCAGAGCCACCTGCCATGTGGTGCAATCCCCGACGCATTCCAAAGACGAGACTGCGGCTTCCCGGCAGCACCGCGCGTAAACCCGGGAAGAAAAATGTCTCTTGAAGGAGGCTGAAGAACTGGGGACAGACGTGCCCCAGGGGACAGACGAGCCCCGCTCGCCGCGGTGCCCGCCCCGCACGGATCCGCCGCGGGTCCCTGCAGGGCAGAGGGGGCCGCGGGCGGGGCAGCGACCTAATGCGACCTCCCGCGCACAGCCCCGTCCCCTCCCGGCACTCACCAGACGGAGCCGTAGGCCCCGGAGCCGACCGGGGAGAGGTTCTGGTAGCGCTCGGGCACCTCCCACACCGTCTTGTTCAGCTCCTGCCGGTAGAACTTGGGCCGCTCCTGAGACATCTCGGTTGCGGAGCCCGCCCCGCCCGGCCCGGCGGGAGGGGGAGGCTCTGCCCGCGGCTGCAACAGCACCGCCGCCGCCGCCACTACCTCCCTCTCCTCCTCCTCCTGCAGCAGCAGCGACTTCTTCCTTCCTTCCTTCTTTCGCTCCCTCCCCTCAGCGCTCCCGGGCGGGGGCAGCCCCCCAGCAGCGACGCCCCCGCGGCGGCCGCCGGCCCCTCACGCCCCGCCCCGCGCAGCCGCTTCCCCCCCTCCCACGGGCACGGGGGGCGAGGCCGAGCGCAGCCCTGTCACCGCCTTCCCCCGCCGCTCTCCCTCCTTCTCTCCCTCTCCGGGCTGTGCCACGAGGGGCGGGATGGCCCCGTGAGGCGCGGTCGGTGGTCGTGCGGCCAGCGGCGAGCGAGGCGGGGGCGCCGGCGTGCGGGGCGGGGACACGCTCCCGCCGCAGGTGGGACGGCGCAAGCGACACCGCAGCCACCGCCTCCGCCCCTCACGCCCCGCCCCGAGCCGCACAGCCCGGGCGGCGCGACCCGGCCCCGTACACACCGCACAGCCCAGGCAGCCCGGGGGGCTGGCCGCGGGCACCGGCCCCGCTGTCCCCGCACGACCCGAGCGCGGAGCGCGCTCCCCGCGGGCAGCACAGCCCGGCGCCTCCTCAGCGCCGCGCTGGCGAGAGCTCCGGGCCCAGGGCACAGATGCCCCAATATGGAGCCCGCGCGGCGGCGTCTCGCGAGAGCGGCGCTGAGGGCGGCGGGGCTCGGCCCGCCCCCAGCGCGTCCCGCCTCCACCTCAGCGACCGCCTCGCTTCTCCTTGGGCTGCTCTAAAAGTTAAAAAAGAAAAAAATAAAATAGATAAGAAAGCTTAGCTAGGGCAGCAGAGGGTGAGTAATAGGCTGCTGGAGTGTATCTTAGCCCTAGTGCTCCAGAAGCCTTGCAAGCTGGTGTGAATTGTTCCTGTAAACTTAACAAGGATGTTTTGTTTCCCTTCCAGGGATGTTGGGGAGAGCTAAAGTCGCTCTGCACAGATTTCTCAGTGTCCTGATCGTTTTCTGTGTTTTTTTGAGAATAAGCTACTTCTCAAAAGGCCTTGCAATATCAGAGACACAGATGTGTTTGCTTTCAAGTGCATGCCTAAATCTCAAGTCATGAAGTGCAGTAGGTTAAGCTGATTTTGGGGTGGAACCCATGGTGTCTTCACCAGGTAGTAAGTACAGAATATCCAGAATATCACAGCAAATAATTAATGTTTGAGATTTGTGTTCAAGGCCACTTAGCTTTTGATCTCAAGTTTTAGAAAGGTGGGTTAGTACAGTGCAAGATAGACACATTCCGAATAGATTATGGAAGCTTGGTTTTAAAACATTTGGCTTCTCATATCAAAACCCTTTTCCTGTACAAAGTGGCACCCTGTTGTGCTTCAAATCATGAAAGCCCACAGGAGTAAACACTTAAAAGTTACCACTGCTTGCACCTATAAAGGGAATACTTCTTGGTGTGTTAGGGTTCTTAACACCTTTAATTCACAAACTCTTTTGCTTCCTTGTATGACTTTTCCTTGAAAAGGGTGATCGTGCTCAAGGATGTCAGACATGCCTCACTCTCTCTGTGGTTTGGAGTGACTAGGGCATGTGCATGTGTACAAGACAGTAAATATAATGCTGCAATCCCTGCTGTAGTGTCAGAAGAAATAGGTCTCAGTGATCAGGGCTTTGTTTCTTTGTTTTAGGTTGGTTTGACTATGAATATCGCAGTTTTCTTTCTGAATCTCTTTTTGGATCCAGTCTGGACTCTCAATGGTTATGGCTTTGTCTGCTCTGCTAAGTCCTCCTATGAAAGTAAATACATAATCTCTTATTCATCATTTATTTGGGCTTTGTTTCAGTGTATACTGAAACTTAAACTGTTGTTTTGAGACCGTGACAGGGCCTGAGACTGCAGACTGAGCCACTGGGTGAGGTTCTCCAAGGTGTGGTGAGCTAATCCATCAGACTGCTGCTGCCAAAAGGGACAGGACCACACAGGGAAGGGAGAGCAGGGGAGCCAGCCTTCCCTTTCTGGATAACCAGCTCTTTCATCAGCTTAGCCATGTGTAGTAATGAAGCCTAAAACTGGTCTTGTCCAGCTTACACTGCTGTAAAGAAATTTTCCAGTGATAAATGCAGTCAAAAAGAGCTGTGGTTTGAGTTGCTGTTGTTTTTTCTAGTTTTCAGTAACCATAAAGACTTGTCATCAAGGTTACTTTCTGTAGTAGTGAGATCCTTTACATTGTGCAAAAGCCTTCTGTCTTTTTATATCTTAAAAAATGTAAGAAGGACATTGGATGAAATTCTGGAGTCAGAGAAGCAAGATCACTTGACGGTAAGGGTTGAATTGTGTATCATTATGATGTGATGTAAAGTTAAGAGTATGTCCACCCAAAATTACCCGATGCAATAAAAATACATTTTGCCCAGAATTCAAAGGGAAAATTTTGTTAATATAATTGGAAACTTTATCATTGCACTCGATGTTTAATGACAAAATCTCTTTTATTTCTTCCTCCAGCTCACTGTTTTAAGAAAAATGTCTGCCTTGCTTCCTCATGATCTTTTCCCTATTTCTTTGCCTCTTCCCTGTTTCATGTCTTTGTTCTCCATTTTGTATCCACTTGTCAGCAGAGCCACCCTTGACAGTGAATTATGGAGAGGGACACAGCTCTGTAATGTTAATGTGAGTCCCCACAGTTCAGGGATGCAGAAGCCTCACTTATATTTGGTTTGTAAATTTAAAAAAAAATCTCCAACATTTCCAAGTAATGGAAAGGGGGAAGAAGGAGCACTGGGCTGTGGGGTTAGTCAGTTTAGCTACTGGAAATTCTGATTCAAACACATGCATGGGAAATAAATCATGTAGGTCAAGTCCTGATTTAACCTACTAAATAAATAAAGTAATACAGGAAACATTTTGGGTTTGGGGAGGTGGGATAGGTTTGTTTATTTTTGCTTCCCAGATGCATTGTTTATATGGTTTTCTTCTAGGTCAGAACAGGAGGAATCCAAATACCATCCCCTCTTTTTCTGCAGTGTTAATTAGGTCAAGTAATTGATGTATCCAGTGCTCTGGGCTTCTCCAGTGACAGGCTATCATGTGAACAGCACACAGAGTATTTGTGATTCATCTGAGTGGAATTCAAGGGCTCAGAGGTGCCTTCCTGGGACTGATGGTGTGTGCCAGCTCTGGGTAACACCTGTGCAGGTGCCTGCAGAGAGCAGACAGAGCAAACTGTGGTGGTTTGATGTCACACAAAAGCACTGCAGAGACAGAGGTTGTAAAAGGAATTATCTGTTCAGCTTCTCTTTTTTTTTTTTTTTTCACAAATACTTGCCTTTTCTTAATGGCTCAATAATCCAATTTGTTGCTTTGAGTTCTGTGTTCCTGTTGGCAAACACATCTTTGTGTGCAAGCTGGAAAGGCATCCTGCTGAGTTTTGAATGACCTTGTTGTTGTTTTTTATTTCTCTGACATAGATTCTTCTAATATTATTTTCATTTTTTTGCCGTTTAAATTTTGATTGCTTCCAGGCAGTTTCTAGATGGATGCCACAGAACTGCAGTGTGCAAAAAGTGTAATGGTAAAGGATTTTAGAGAACGTTACTCTGTAGAGTCTCTTAATGCAGAGGAAACTGAATCCTGGAACTTCTTGGACTGAAAGACAGGAAAAACTGAAGGCCCGAATGGTATTGAGTAATTCTCAAACCACATATGCTTCCCTACATTGTTCTGGACAGTGGCTTCAAGCCAAGCTCCTCTCAGCTCCGTTCAAAATGAGTAAAGTAAAACCCATGAAAAGCATAGACCTTACTTCCAGATTCTATTGGCTCTCCTATGGCAGCCTTGATTTAAGATGAAATTAATTCCTAGTTATTGGCACCGTGAAAGGTCTCCACTGAAAACTTAAGAGATTTTTTTGTCTTGTTCAGCAAAGTTCCAAATCTTCCCTTCCTACCACAATGACTGCAGAGTTTAGCACCAGGGGACAAACCAGACGTCAGAATGTCAGCATGCAAGTTACTGGTATTCATGTTGCAAACCAAATACCCTGCTGAGAGAAAGTCCAGCCAATCCTGATCTTTTTCCCTTGCAGGTGTGCAGTGCCATAACATTGTTCCCACATGGGGACACAAGGCTTCTGTGTTCAGCCAAGCACAAATCCCTGTGCTTTGTGAAGTGACAAAGCACCTGCTTTATAGCTAAATATTCCATCTATACCTCTAAAAACTCACAGAAGTCAGACTTTAAAGGCCTGTCTATAATTTTTATTGGCAGCCTGAGGTTCTTGCCTGATGTAGTTGCAACAACTCCAGTTGTTTTGCATGCAGCAATGTTCTAATGTTCTTCCCAACTGGTGGGATTCCATGGTGCCTTCCTGGCAGGGCTTGCTGCAGAAAACCAGGCTGCTCTCCCACTGCACTGAACTAGAAGATACAGATCCCCAGACATGCACATTATCATGGCTGATGGTGCAGTCTGCAAATTTTTGTGGTTTTATTCCATATTCCCTACTCATATCCCTGTTGTGGTTTTATTCACTTGCTTGATTCTCTTGTACAGAAGTAGCTGCAGAAGACATAAAGCAGCTGAGGAACCTGAGATGTCATGTAGATCATGGCAGGAGCAGTTCTTGGAGCCATATGTGGCAGTGTGTCACTCTGCACTGAGAAGCTTGGAGGAAGGACCAGATAAACCACTTAGGTAAGAGCAGAGTCTGGGGACATTTATTCTGCTCTGAAAAACAGTGCCAAGCTGGTTGTGGGAAGATGAGTTTATGTTGGCTTGGGCCTGGCTCAACAACCCCTTGATGGTGCTATTCTGTGTTTTCTACCCCAGTTTAGAAAAGTGGAAGAAACATGGCAAGGGGGACGTTGATCAGTAGGTTGTTTTTTTTTCCTCTTGTTTTTGTAGCAGAACTCAGCAGTCTGTGTCAATTAGTAACATTTTCTGAAATTGATGGCTTCTCCCATTTCTTCCTTATCTGTTAGTCTCTGGCCCTATCTAAAGCAGATTCACGCCATCTGTAAGGACACATTCATCTTATTCCTTTCTGGTTAAATAGTGTTTAGAAAAACTGCAGATAGTAGAACCTACAAGAGTTTTAAGGTGAATACATAACCACCTTAAACACAGGTACTTGTTCAACACATGCAGCAAAATGCCTGAATGGCCCAGTAGCTGCTAAGGCTTTTTTCGTAGTCGTTATTCAATAAATGACTTAATATTAAGAATCTCTGATTCTGATGGGCGTTGCACTCTGCTCGGGGCTCACGATTTTACTCATGGATTCAGTGAAAGGCTCTGCGGGCTGAGAGGCGGCTGCAGGAGGCCGGCGGGGCGGGTACAGGTGTGGGAGGCCGGCAGGTGCCAGGGGTCAGCGGGTGCGGGGGGTCGGCGGGAGCGGCAGGCCGGGTGCGGGAGGTGAGCGGGAGCGGCAGGCCGGGTGCGGGAGGTGAGCGGGAGCGGCAGGCCGGGTGCGGGGGGTCGGCGGGCGCGGCAGGCCGGTGCGCGCCCTAAGCGACCTCCGGCGGCGGGCGCCAAACGGAGCCCGCACCGCGCACCGTGCCCCGCGGCACTACCGGCACCACCACCCGCCGCCGTTCGGCTCG